>OVBX01008441.1:0-10018 GCA_900406325.1 Erucastrum elatum
TAATATATAATATCAAGTAAAAATGAAACAACAACACACACACTGGTCTATACACAACAATAAAACAACTTCAAAACACATGTTAAATTATTCAAAATTTCAAGTGTTCTACAAAACTATAATAATTTTATATATAAAGTAAGTTTATTGTAACTCACCCGCCCGNACTCACCCGCCCGTAGGGCGGGCCAACCTCTAGTTATTAATAAAATTGTATTAATAATTGGGATCAAAAAGATCATCTAGATTATCCACTCACTACAGAAGAAGTCACACATGGAGTTGGCGGAACTTGGCCTCACAGGTTTCTTCCAATAAAACATTTAACACATGCACTTGGCTTTTTTTTGAAACTTAAAAGGGAAATATTCAACAAGAAGGAATGTCTAAAACATGACGTGGAGAGGATTTATAACCTCAGACATCCGAAGGATTGTTTGTTCATATAACTAATAGGTAGAAGTGTAGAACCGGATCCGTCGAAATATCTCCTAAAGCAGAAACAGTTATACTATTTTCCAATTTCAGATTCTGGATCTTAAAATCAGATGTAATGACACTACATCATCTTTAATTTACCGAGATTGATGTCCTCTAAATGAGATGAAATAAGTAATAACCACTACATCATCCTTTTAGTTTACTGAGACTGATGTTCTCTAAATGTAAAATATCTCTTGTTACCTACATACTTATTAGATCATATACATATATATCTTATTCCGGTTATCTATCTCGAACCATCGGTTTAGCTTCCTTTCACTAAACCGATGTTACATATAAGGAAACATTTGTAACAACATTTTTGGCTAAGAAGCTTTAATTGAAAACATTCAATATGGTATCAGAGCCTTCTATGGCTTCTTCTCTGATTCGCGATTTTCCGAGCTGATTCTGCTTCTCTTTCATGGCCGTGAGCTTCTCAGACCTCCGACTAATCTCTCTCTTCGTCGATCTGATTGTGTTCTTGGTGATTCGGCTCGTTTCGCTTATCTCGCGTTTCTTGTTTTCGATCTTTGGTGTTTGAGATTGTGATCTTCTTCGTTCGATTTTGTTCCTTCATGGCTTCCGATGCGAATACTCGATTCTTAGATCAGTATGAGAATCCGTTCTATCTCCACAGCTCCGATCATGCTGGATTGGTTCTCGTCTCCGATCGCCTCTCTTCCGGTGCAGAGTTTCACTCTTGGAAACGATCTGTACGTATGGCGTTGAATGTTCGCAACAAGCTTGGGTTCGTCGATGGTACGATTCCTAAACCTCCTGATAATCATCGTGATGCTGGATCTTGGTCTAGATGTAACGATATGGTTGCTACTTGGATCATGAATTCTGTTTCTAAGAAGATAGCTCAGAGTCTTCTTTACATGTCTACTGCTGAATCGATTTGGAAGAATTTGATGGCTCGATTCAAGCAGGATGATGCTCCTCGCGTCTTTGAGATTGAGCAACGATTGGGTACTCTTCAACAAGGCTCTATGGATGTCACTACGTACTATACTGAGTTGGTGACTCTCTGGGAAGAGTATAAGAACTTCATTGATCTTCCTGTATGTACTTGTGGCAAATGTGAGTGTAATGCGGCTGCTCTTTGGGAGAAACTACAGGAACGCAGTCGTGTGATGAAGTTCTTGATGGGACTCAATGAGACTTATGATGTGAGTCGTCGCCAGATACTCATGATCAAGCCAATTCCATCTCTTGAAGACGTTGTGAATATGATCACTCAGGATGAAAGACAGAAGAATATCAAACCACCTGCGAAGAGTGATGCGGTGGTATTTCAAACTACAAGTTCTACACCTGAGTTGCCTCCTTCTGATTCTCCAGTCTTGACTGCTCAACAAGGCTATCGTCCTCGACAGCGTCCTCTGTGTACTTACTGTGGCCAGTATGGACATGTTCTTCAGAAGTGCTTCAAGATACATGGTTATCCTCCTGGTCATCGCTTTCATGGTCAAGCTCCAAGAGGTCAATCATCTTCTTCAGCTCCTCGAGGTCAACAGAATCAGAGTGCTTATCCTCGACCACAGAATCCACATCAACCCTCTCAGTATCCAAACACGGTTGCTAATATCACCAGTGCACCGTTACTTCCTTCCCCTTCAAATGTGGATACTAATCATCTGAGTCAGGATCAAGTTCAGTACATTCTCCAGCAACTTCAAGCTTCGATTCGTCCTCCAGAGTCTACGGTTCATCATCAACTTGCTTCCATAACTGAACAGGGACACATGGCTACTAATTCTTCTTCTGGTATACTTCTCTCTTTATCATCCAATCTTCGTTTTGAAAATCAATCCTTTACTCTTAATCATCAGTGCCTTTCTTCCCTCTATAACTCCTTGCCTAGTGGTTCTTGGATTGTTGACAGTGGTGCTACGACGCATGTGTGCTTTGATCTTGCACGTTTCAGTGGTCTTTCACCTGTCACTGGTGTTACAGTATCTCTCCCGAATGGTCATAAAGAATCCATCAATCATATAGGAAGTGTCATTGTTTCTCCGACAATAACTTTGCATAATGTGCTTTATGTTCCTTCTTTTTGTTACAATCTCATTAGTGTTCGTTCCTTACTCATTGATAATCATGCATCTGCTCATTTCTATATTGATCATTGTTTGATTCAGGAATCTACTCAGGGATTGACGATTGGTAGAGGTTCTGTTTACAGCAGTCTTTATATTTTAGATCCTCATCATTGTTCACCTGCATCTTCTTCTACTGTGTGTGCTTCTGTTTTGGATGATAGTCAACTATGGCATCAACGTCTTGGGCATCCTTCAATGGCAAAACTTCTTCATGTTCCTGGTATCAGAGTTCTTCCAAAGGCTTCTCATGTTGATCACTGTCCTATCTGTCCATTAGCTAAGCAGAAGCGTCTTCCATTTGTTTCACACAATCGTCTTTCTTCTCATGCTTTTGATTTGATTCATATGGATGTGTGGGGTCCTTTCTCTATAGAGTCTATAGAAGGATATAGATATTTCTTAACTCTTGTGGATGATTGTACTCGTGTAACTTGGATTTACTTTCTAAAGAATAAAAGTGATGTTTCCATGATCTTTCCTGCTTTTATTCAACATGTTCATAAACAATATAATGCTAGTATTAAAGCGATCCGAACTGACAATGCACCTGAGTTAGTATTTCGTGACATTGTTAATAAACATGGTATGATTCATCAGTTTTCTTGTGCCTATACGCCCCAACAGAACTCTGTTGTGGAACGCAAGCACCAACATATTTTGAACGTTGCTCGGGCTTTATTCTTTCAATCTAAAGTGCCTTTGATCTATTGGACTGATTGTATCTCCACTGCAGTTTTTCTTATCAATAGAACCCCATCTCTGTTACTTGAAAAGAAATCACCATATGAGAAACTTGTTCAGAAACAACCTGACTATTCTTTCCTGCGTACATTTGGTTGTTTGTGCTATGTTTCTACTTTGGATAAGGATAGACATAAGTTTACAGCTCGTGCGGATTCATGTGTTTTTCTTGGTTATTCTTCTGGATATAAGGGTTACAAAGTGTTGAATATTGAGACTCGTCAAGTTTTTGTTTCTCGTAATGTCATTTTCAAAGAAACCATTTTTCCATTTCATACTATTGATAGTTCTCCTTTGAGTGATACTTTGTTTTCAAAGACTATTTTGCCTTTGTCTACGCCTGCTAGTTTAGACTCTGTTCTCCAACTTCATCCTGTTACTTTACCTGCATCTTCATCATCTACATCTTCATCATCCGCATTACCTCATATGACTACTTCTCGAGAGACTGTACCACCTGTGACTGGTCAGAGTCAACTGTTACGCACAAGACCTCAGCGCACTGCTCGTACTCCAGGTTACCTCTCTGAATATCACTGTTCTTTTCTTCAAAACACACCTCTTCCTCCTACTACTTCTCTTTATCCGCTTCATTCTGTTCACACTTATTCCAACCTGAAACCTCTTTATCAACATTTTCTACTTTCTTATTCCATTGATCCTGAACCTACCACTTTCAAACAAGCTATGATGTCTCCTGAGTTTAGGAAAGCAACTAATGATGAGTTGCAGGCAATGGAGGAGAATAGAACATGGGATGTTGTTTCTCTTCCTTATGGAAAGAATGTGGTTGGATGTAAGTGGGTTTTTACTACCAAATACAGAGCTGATGGCACTGTTGAACGTCGCAAATCTCGTCTCGTAGCAAAGGGATATACACAGCAAGAAGGAGTCGATTATACTGACACTTTCTCTCCTGTTGCAAAGCTGGCATCAGTGAAGCTTCTGTTAGGTCTTGCTGCTGTCAAGGGTCTGAAGCTTACTCAGATGGATGTCTCTAACGCGTTTCTTCACAGTGATTTGGATGAAGAGATCTATATGAGCTTACCTCAAGGGTACACTCCTCCTCCTGGTGTCACTCTCCCTCCTAATGCAGTTTGCCGCTTAAACAAGTCCATCTATGGATTGAAGCAGGCTTCTCGTCAGTGGTATCATTGTCTCACCGGTGTTCTTTTTGCTGCTGGCTACACTCAGTCACAGTCTGACAACACTTTGTTTGTTCGTCATATTGGAGATTCATTCACTGCAATTCTCATCTATGTCGATGATATCATGATTGCCAGTAATGATGATGTTGCTGTGACGACATTAAAGGAGATACTTCATGCTCGTTTCAAGATAAAGGATTTGGGTGATCTGAGATTCTTCTTGGGTCTTGAGATAGCTCGAACTGCTGCTGGTATCTCTGTTTCACAGCGGAAGTATGCTCTTAATCTGCTTTCTGATACAGGCTTGCTTGCCTGTAAACCGTCTTCGGTTCCGATGGATCCAGTTGCTAAACTCAGCATCAAGTCTGGCACACTTCTTGATGATCCAACATCTTATCGAACTTTGATTGGTCGTCTGCTCTATCTAACGATAACAAGACCTGACATCACCTATTCTGTTCATAGCCTCAGTCAGTTTCTCTCTGCTCCTACGGATGTTCATCTGCAGGCTGCATACAAGATCTTACGCTATGTTAAAAATAACCCTGGCCAAGGCTTGTTTTACTCTGCTTCGTCGGAGTTATGTCTCAATGCCTTTGCTGATTCAGATTGGGGTGCATGTCCAGATAGTAGACGATCTGTATCCGGTTACTGCATCTATCTTGGTAGTTCTTTGATCACTTGGAAGTCAAAGAAGCAAGATGTGGTGAGTCGGAGCAGTACTGAAGCTGAATATCGAAGCATGGCGCAGGCTACTTGTGAATTGCTTTGGTTTCAACAGCTTCTTACCTTTCTTGGGGTTCAAGTCACGACTAAAGCGAAGCTCTTTTGTGACAGTAAGTCCGCGATCTACATAGCTACGAATCCTGTCTTCCATGAGAGGACTAAACATGTTGAGATCGACTGTCACACGGTTCGTGATCAGGTCAAGAACGGCTTTCTCCGGCTTATGCATGTCTCAAGTTCTAACCAGCACGCAGACATTCTCACGAAGCCACTCCAGCCTGGTCCTTTCACCTCTATTCTCAGTCGTATGTCCACTTCAAGCCTCTTCACTCCATCACCTTCATCAACATCACTTCCTTCCGTATCATCGGCTTGAGGGGGGCGTATTAGATCATATACATATATATCTTATTCCGGTTATCTATCTCGAACCATCGGTTTAGCTTCCTTTCACTAAACCGATGTTACATATAAGGAAACATTTGTAACAACATTTTTGGCTAAGAAGCTTTAATTGAAAACATTCAATAATACTCGAGAACTATTTTGTCAGAATAAATACTTTTGGGTAAATTTGAGCAATTCAGATGATTTGTATAGTTCACATAGTTTTGGATGATTCAATACTTGTAAATTTGATGATAACCGTACCACGCGCGGAGCGATGTAAATAATATACTCTAAATAAGATGTGCATATGTATGTATATGTACATTTGGTCATACAGTATTACACGTCATCGGACATTTTATAAAGTCCCAATTTAATGGACCTGCGTAAACCGATTAAAGCCCATTAGAGTGTAGTGGGCCGGACATTAAAATATAATCTCTAAAACCAGTATACCGGCGAAATAGAAATTTTGGTCGGGAAGTGTTAAACCGACAAACTTTATCCTCGCACAGATCAATTAGGTTTTTGTTCGACAACATCTGCGACGATCTCGAATCGACCGAGGCAATTCTATTTCCGAACAATCTGCTGATGATCCTCGGGAAAATTAAGAGAGAGGATTTCAAGTCGACATAGGTGATTCTCGTTTCTTTTAGTTTTTGTTTTGTCGAGTTCTAAATTAGCTGTTTTGTTCTCTTAACCAATTAGTTTTTTTTTTTTTTTTTTTTTTTTTTTTTTTTTNGCATGTATGATCGGCTTGGTAATAACAAAGCTCTGATTGAATCTGAAAAGACGACGTCTAGATGATATATACAGTCAACCCGATAAATCTATCACTTTTTTTTGCAAGCATGACGAATCGGGCTTCGAAAAACATCAACGACAATGTGTTTCTCAGGTTAGTGTTCGATTGATATAATCAGATTGAATGGGAGATGCCTGACACAATGAACTGTCTTTATTCGTATAATCAGGAGCATCGGGTGGTGTAAGAGTAGCGACAGCGCGTGCTCTTGCATTGCATGGTGGCTATGGAGGTCAGGAACATTGGATCTGGTGCTTATTGTCAATCGAAAGAAGCTATAGTGTACATGAACTTCAATACCAAAGATGGAGTCAATATAATAACAATTTGACTTCATCCGAGAGCCATTATGACAAATATTAGGCGCTACTTCAACGGCTAGCTAGCTATCTGGATGGTAAGACGTTCATCAATCCACAAACGCATATATATGTATAATACTGATCTGCTTCTGACCCTCTCTGTCACTGAATTGATGCAGGAGTAGTTAAATATGTTCCCAAGACTGTTCCTCAGGTATGCTTCTATAGTTTCTAACCCTCACACATATAGACAATATCAGTTACAAACTAGGTTAAGTTACATCATTCGAGGATAGAACTTGTACTGGTTAAATATATACGGGTTTAGTTGGTTTTGTCATGTCGAATATTTGCCTTTGTATGAGAATTGCTACAAAGATAAGTGTCATAATTCTAATTGGCTTTGAGAAACTCCAGTTGAAAACAGTAGACCATTTTTTTTTAAAAAAATACTATAATCATTTATGTGTATGGGTTCTTACTCTATATCATTTAGTTAATAATAGATTCGTATATAAGAATCACAGCTTTCATCGTTTCCCGCTCCTACACAACTGTACGCTCTCAAATACAGAAACAGAATCTTTAAAAGGCGGTTAATCGGAAGTATTCTCTCTGCAGGTTTTCAACAGTTTGCGAGGAGGACTTCCCCTTTGCTCTCGCTAGCTTTCTTCTCCTGAAGGTTTGTTCTCTTTGCGATCGGTTCCCTTTCCAACACAACTGTACGCTCTCAAATCTTTATAAGGCGGTTGATCGGAAGTTTTCTGTCTGCAGGTTTGCAACAGTTTGACTGTAATCAGAGACGGAGAGGAGGACTTCCCCTTTGCTCTCGTTAGCTTTCTTCTCCTGAAGGTTTGTTCTCTTCTTTGCGATGATTTTTTAAAGTAGAATCTTGCAAATATAACAATGTAATTTGGGAAAGAATGGTGCTGTTTCCTAATTTTTATTATGATGTTTCCTTTTTTACTCTGTTGCGATTAGGGTTTGATGATTATTCTCTTGAATCGATGATTTTATCATGATGTCTCCTTTTTTACTATGTTGCGATTAGGGTTTGATGAAAATTCTCTTGGTTCTCTATGAGACTTGAATGAATCGATGATGTTTCCTTGAATGAATCGATTATGTTTGCTTTCTTGGTTCCTCTATGTGGCATAAATGAATCTGATGAGTACTGTCGTTCATTTGCATTCAACTCCATGATGTTTACTCTCCTGTATTTGCCATTTTGACTTGAAAGAATCTCAATATGTAAAGATCTGATGTTTTTTTCCTCTTGTTTTACAGATGGCAAGCTCTGCACAACAAGTTGATCCAAGGATCTGGTCAGCTTGTGGGGGACAACCTACTCTTGGACCTGCTATGTTTCGAGAATGTGTGTTTATCCCACAGGGACTCATTGGCCAGTGCAGCAACAATGAAGAGCTGAGACTCTTCTGCTCTCGCTTGCCAGCTGTTGCATGCTCTGTTGTGTCAGTTGAGTACCTTGCTGATACCTCAACGGATGAAGTGTACGCCAAGATTACTGTCAAGCATGGAACTGGACGCTCTAACCCAGCTCCTGATGCTTCTAGGACTACTTCAACTACGGATGCATCAAACACACGAGCTGCTCCTGCTGCTCCTAGCCCTACTACAAGTATGCCTGCATCAAACACTACAGCTGCTCCTGCTCCTAGACCTACAACTAGGCGTGCATCAAACACACGAGCTCCTTCTGCTTCTCGAGCAGTGGTTATGGATGCATCAAACGTCTCATCCCCTGCTGCTCGTGGACTATCAGCTACGCATCCATCAAACACACGATCTCCTACTCCTCTTAGGCCTACTACAACTCTGCATGCATCAAACGCTACAGCTGCTCCTGCTCCTAGACCTACAACTACGCTTGCCTCAATCACTACATCCCCTGCTACTTCTAGACTGACAATACTGACGGGATTCATCAAGGTTATTGGCACCAACGATCTGATAAGTCATGAGTGCACCATTACTGCAGCTAGCCTTGGAGTTGATGAAGTCTTACCCAAGGAAGAGGTTAGCTTACAGATCAGGGACATTCATGGACGCGTATGGCTATTCGAGCATAGGTATAACCACATTCTAGAGTCTCACAGCCTTGCAAATGGGTGGAAACCGTTCTCGGAGAGCAAGAAGCTGTCCTCGGGAGACTCTCTTGTCTTCGTTAAGACAGAGGATGGACTAACAGTAGGCATCAGAAGGGCTCCTAAAAGCATTTCAGCGTTGTTCAACATGGGAGAGCCGCTGGGCAGGGTTGGTAGTGGTTCGTTGTCTGTTGCACAACTAGCAGACGTGTTGGGAAAGCCGTTTTGCAGCATAGCTTCTGTGGGTAATACTATGACGTTCGATTACTTCCCAAGTGTGCAGCACTCCTGGTTTGTTGTGCCAGCTGGTGAACTGAGGGAAAAAAGTCAAGTGATATGGCACGTGGGAATGAAAGCAAGGAGGGTTGTAATGGTAACAAACCAGCTGAGGGGGGTTTGTATCCAAGGCAGTGTCACTGGAGTACGTGAACGATGGAACAGAGCACACTGGAAAACACTTGACATCAACTGGGACCAGACTTATGGAGAAAGAGAAGCTGCTACCAACTTTTGGGAGATCGAACCTGTGCCTGAAGAAACAGCTGAACCTGTGCCTGAAGAAACAGCTGAGCCTGTGCCTAAAGAAGCAACTGAACCTGTGCCTGAAGAAACAGACGAAGAAAGACCAAGCAAGAAGCAATGTGTTGATACTACCTTGAAGCTGTTTGGATACAATATGATATAACTTGTATCCGATATTTGAAGATTGTATAAAACTTGATAGAACTTTCTTCCCTCATTTACTAAGATTTTACCTGCATCTATATCCTGTTGCTGCTTATGAATGATTATATGGTTTTGTTTCTGTTTCTGATACTCCTTTTGGTTATGTAGCTTCTGCTTTTCATGCGTGTGTTGCAGACGAGTCCCTCTACCTGTGCGTTTTGTTCATGTTGCTACTTCCTGATGATGATTCCTATCTATGTTTGTGTTTATTAGGACCATCCGAATTATGAGCCTTTTCATTCAGTTTAGCTCTAGCCTTAACAAAGATTTAAGAGTGGAAATCTCTTTATTAATATTTAATAAAACTCATACCTCCCAAGCCAAGGAGATGGACAAATATATATAGGAAAAAATTAACACCAAAAGTAAATAAATAAACACAAAAAGAAAAGAGCAAATGAAAGACAACAAACTAAGCTTTTAACTGAGACTAATCATCTCCTCTTGCATTCCTTGCTCTGCGCATTTCATGTATCAGCCT
>OVBX01008442.1:0-10018 GCA_900406325.1 Erucastrum elatum
TTTGGGTGGTCCGTCCCCCGGTAGACGGTTCAGCCAGCAGCGAGTATTTATCTACTAATAGAGGGGAAATACATGATTATCTACCAAAAGAGTTTATTAGCCGGACACACGAGAGAGGCCTTGTGGTCTCTTCATGGGCACCACAAGCCGAGATCCTAGCCCATCAAGCGATCGCCGGGTTTCTGACTCACTGTGGTTGGAACTCGATTCTTGAAAGCGTTGTTAGTGGCGTTCCAATGATTGCTTGGCCGCTTTTTGCGGATCAAAAACTGAATGCAACGTTGCTCAACGAGGAGCTAGGAATCGCCATACGGTCTAGGAAACTTATGTCGGATGAAGTGGTTTCGAGGGTGGAGGTTGAGTCGTTGGTGAGAAGGATTATGGTGGAGGAGGAAGGTTGCGAGATGAGAGAGAAGGTGAAGAAGCTGAGGGACACGGCGGAGAAGACGGTGAGCTGCGATGGTGGTTCCTCGCATGAGTCGCTATCGAGAGTGGCTAACGAATGCGACCGTCTTATAGAGCGAGCTAGAACGGCTCGTGGTGCTTAGAAATGCCTACCGTATTGGATATTTCATTTGAACCACGTACCGTTACTGGTTCTGGAATATTGTGCTGTGTTTTCTTGTCTTGCTAAATACCACATGCTGATGCTATCACGTTTAGTTCATTTAATGTGCTTACCGTGTTAGGGCCACTTCCAGACTTGCAGTAACTAATATATTTACGTTGTATATATAAATAATGTGTTGAATTTGCATAGTTAAGTGTTTAGTTACCTATCTCTATATCTTCGGTTCTTCTTTTAGTTTAAACTAGAGATGTCAAACAGGTTGATCTGTCCCGTCCCGTCCCGTACCGCAGCGGGTTCATCTCTTTGCGGGTCATGGCGAGTCAGGTCCGCGCAGGCTGCGGTCTCTAAAAGGTCGTCCCAAGCCCGTACCGCAAATTGCACAATCCTTTACGGGCTGTCCCGCGGGACATACGTTAATGTAATGTATTCGATCATGCTTGACACTGCATGCCGCTCCAGAACACTTCCTGATGCTTCATGATGTTCTAAGATGCCTCAGGCTGCTCCTATACATAACCAAATTCACATAATTAATATACATGAAATATCTACAATGCAAATTCTTCAAAAGTTGTTATATATTTTGTCTATTTTCTTTATTAAAAGTTCATATAGAACATGAGATGATTAATATGGAGTCATAACCAAACAAAAAGTGCATGTAAAAATGAGATGTTAATGTATATTCTATTCTATTGATGTAACGAGATAACAATGATAAGTAACAAGAAAACATGAAGAATATAATACATATCGAAAAAAGCTCTAATCAGTAACAAGACTAACTATTTCAGTTAAACGACATCATTGTTATAGAATTAAATTTCTTAGTCGATCAAGGCTCTAACCATAGCTTATTCTCGTTACCGTTTTGATCAGAGCTTAGTCTTGTTCATGTTATCTTAACCAAATAAAATAGTTATAGTTAATATTGTCACACTAAAACATATTTACATATCAATTAAAGATAATTTTAGAATATGTTTTTCATTAACTTATAACTCCTAAGTTCATAACCAATTTTTTATATTTAATGAATAAAAAATTAAATATAATCAAACACCAAATCAAAGCTGCTAATCCCAAAATTAATAAAAACACCAAATTAAAACACTAATGGAGCTCAAATCATCATCATCAGAGCTTGAATCATCATTGCTGAAGCTCTTTTCTTTTCTCGGGGGAAAGTCATATAAATTACCTTATTTTCGCTCTTTTTATTTTTTTTGAGGTAAAACAAGAATTGAAAAGAAAAAAATGCGGGTCTTTGTAATCCCGCAAGCCCGCGTCGTCCCCTCCCGCAAAAGGCTCAGTCCCGCAAAGACCCGTCCCGCAAAGCCCGCTAATTTGCGGATCTGTAAAATCTCGGTCCAATCCCGTCCCGCGACAGTTCTTTACAGGTCAGGCCCGCGATCCAGGTACATGATTGACATCTCTAGTTTAAACTTTCGTTTGTTCAAAAGAAGTCTTCGATTTTGAACAAAAATGTTGTATGATCAAATATGATACGTAGATTCATGTTACCCATATAAACCTGAAAAACATTAAAAGCGGTTTCTTTAAGACTCTGACGGTGACATGTCACATGGTGTCCAAAACCAAAATGAGATATAAATTACAATAGTTATAATAAGATTTTCAGTCCGCTAATCTTTAGTAAACTTCTAAGAACATTTTCATCGGAAAGTTTTGTAAGAAAAAGAGAAAGTGAGGAAAAGTTAAAATAATTCTTTATAGTTTTCACAAAATTTTATGAGACACTCATTTCTTGTATTTTATTTTCTTTTTGAAAATTTAAATTTGATTTTATAATTAAGTTAATTAAAATAATAATATTTGTTTATTTGAGATATTCTGAAAAAATCATAGGAATGCTCTTACGTAATTATATTATAATCAAGCTAATAGTGAAGCTCACTTCTTACTTAAAGGTGGGAGTAGCTCAGTTTTGTCATATAGTTACTTTTCATCTAACATTTTAAATGTTTAGATATTAGTGTTCTTTACTAAGGAATCTTTTTTTGAACCGGTTAACTAATGAAAGTTCAATCTGATTGGGACTGAGACAAATACTTATCATTAAGTTGACGAAAAAAGTCTCTTAATCAAAAAAAATATATAATAATGTTAGTTCAAACCCTTGTTCAAGACCGTGCTAGGCGTTAGTCTGGGGATAACTCCAGATCTAGCGCCTAGTAAAAAAATCGGAGATCAGGTGAGGATAGATTTTATTAGTAGATTAATTTTTTAAATATAGTATAGATCTAATATGTATAGTTATCGGATATGACATAATAATTGTTGAAGCTCAGCATTGAGGCGAGTGATTCTTGTTAACCTATTAGAGAGATTTGAGGATATACCTTATCTTATATTGTTGTACGAGAATGTAGGAGTAGATATGTATCTAGATTTGATCTGATCATATAAAGATCTTCTCATTGCTTGTATATAAACCCACGTTGGATGAATGGAATACACAACAGTTTCTTCTCTCTTTGGCATGGTATCAGAGCCTAACCAAATCTAGTTCCTCGCCTTTCTTTTTCATTACTCTTTTTTTAATGGCTGGAAATGCTGAAACTGGAAAATCACCTATTGTGGTTGGAGCCGGTGCGAGTGACCTAACGTTAGTCTCACCTTACTACTTGCATCCATCTGATAACACGGGTCAAGCTCAATCTCCAATCCTCTTGAATGGTGAAAATTATGAACGGTGGGCGAAGCTCCTGATGAACTCGCTCCGTGCTAAGAGAAAGATAAGCTTTCTCGATGGCACTTTGAAAAGACCGTCCTCAGACTCGGTGGAAGCTGAGAAGTGGGACATGGTTAATTCAATGATTATTGGCTGGATATACAGCAGTATTGAGCCGAAACTTCGACCATCAGTTTCCTTGGTCGATAGTGCAAAGCTCATGTGGGATGGTCTACGGAGACGCTTCTCTGTTACTGATGGTACGAGAGTTCATCAACTAAGGGCAGATCTGGCAGCGTGCAAACAAGACGGCGAGTCAGTTGAGTCCTACTTTGGGAAGTTGAAGATCTTGTGGGAAGATCTTGCTGATCTTGAGTCTGGCTTTCAGTGTTGTTGTGGAGATGGTACTTGTGACGCCATGGTGAAATATGAACAACATTGTGAGAAGATACGTGTGCATCAGTTCCTAATGGGCCTCGATAATGCTCGTTTTGGAACGTCTCGATCAAACTTGTTGAGTCGAGAGTCAGTTTTCAATCTCGACAAGGTGTACTCTCAGATCGTTCAGGAGGAACGACATCTTAATGCTACCCGATCCACCGAAGAACGAAGTGCAGCAGTTGGGTTCTTTGCAACAAACTCAGCAACAGCAGTTGCGGTTCGTCCTTTCAACAGCAAAGGGATCAAGTGCTCACACTGCAACAAGACGGGGCATGATGTGAACAATTGCTTCCAGCTGAATGGTTTTCCAGAGTGGTGGAACGAGAAGTCTGGAGGAAGGGGAACTGGAAAGGGACGTGGAGAAGGATCAGTTCATGGTAGAGGAAGAGGAGCAGTGCAGCAACGAGCCTATCACGCTCAAACCGCAGAAGAAGCACCTCCTGGCATTACCAACTTCACGGCTGATCAGTGGAAGTCTCTTGCGCAATTCATGACTTCTCAGAAATCAGGTGCAGAAGAGAAGTTGTCTGGTAAGAGAGAAAAACTTCTTATTATGGGAAAAGAAACTCGTTTTAAAGTGATAATAGACTCGGGTGCCTCTAATCACATGACTGGAGATGCCACTCTTCTTACTGATGTTCAGTCTATGGTGCTGTGTGCCATAAAGTTACCTAATGGTGGTATTACTTGGGCAACGAAATATGGAACCTTGATTCTTGGAAGAAAACTCATTTTGCAAAACGTTTTCTTAGCACCTCATCTTGATATTACGCTCATATCAGTTGCTCAACTGGTAAAAGACATTGATGTTTTTGTCTTGTTTACTAAACAGTTTTGTGTGATACAAGACCACAATTTGAAGACTTTGATTGGTGCGGGTGAGGAGCATGATGGGGTATACCACTACAAGGGCGTGATTGATGCTCAGGCTGGCAGTGTTTCAAAACTTCAGAGTCGATATTTGTGGCATAAAAGGTTGGGGGCATCCATCGCCTCGGGTGTTGTCTTTTCTTTCTGCTGTTGGTGTTTTTAAGAATAATGTTGGTGTTTTGGATAATTCTTGTGATGTTTGCATTCGAGCCAAACAAACGCTTGATAAGTTGAATGAAAGTTTTAATAAAGCCGATGCTCCTTTCTCTATGATTCATTGTGACCTTTGGGGGCCGTATAGAACAAAGTCGTCTTGTGGAGCTCATTACTTTCTCACGATCGTTGATGACTTCTCTCGAGCAGTCTGGACACTGTTGCTTCTTGAGAAGTCGGAAGTTCCAACACTTCTCAAAAACTTCATTGCTTTTGTAGAACGACAATTTAAGAAACAAGTTAAAGTGGTTCGCAGCGACAATGGTACGTAATTTACCTGTCTGAGATCTTACTTTCAAGAATCTGGCATCATACATCAAATCTCTTGTGTCGCTACCCCTCAGCAGAATGGTAGAGTGGAGCGCAAGCATCGTCACATATTGAATGTGGCACGAGCTCTGCTCTTTCAAGCTCATCTCTCGGTAAAGTTCTGGGGAGAAGCAATATTAGCTGCTACCTACTTGATCAACCGGATACCATCTGTTCTTCTCGATGTTAAAACACCCTACGAGTTGCTTTCTGGCTCATCACCAGATTACTCTTTAATACGTGTTTTTGGCTCTCTGTGCTTTGCTCGTCGCGTTCAACGAAGCAAAGATAAATTCCAGGAAAGGAGTATAAGGTGCATGTTTCTTGGTTACGAGCCTGGCAAGAAGGGCTGGATTTTTTTTGACCTTGAAAAGGAAAAGAAATTTGTATCTCGAGACGTTATCTTCAACGAAGACGTCTTCCCGTTTGCAACCACTGACGTGTCTGATCAACATGTCGAAGTAACATCGACTGATGCCATCCATCCTGCTGTGTTTGATACAGATGTGGTAACTCCAACGACAGGGGGAGTTCCTTTGCAGTCGCCTGACGTTGCGACAGCCAATGAACCTGGAACAGAGTTGCCTTCACCGATTCCAGATAAAGAAGCTGAGATCGCAAGTTATGATGCTGTGGATACTGAGACTCAGCCTCAAGTGACTCAGACAGAAGAACAACTTGGACGTGGCAAACGAGTTAAGCAACAGACTGTACTACTCAAGCCTTTTGTGACCTACTCTGCACAAGCTAATACCCCTCACGCTTCTCCCAGCAACACTCAACAGTCTTCAGGTACGTGTCTTTATCCACTAACTGATTTTCTCTCCTATGATCGCTTCTCACCGTCTCAGCAGGCCTTCTTAGTGTCCGTAATGGTTGAGGTTGAACCTAAGTCGTTTGCAGAGGCAGTTCGTGATCCACGTTGGAACAAGTCGATGGGTGTTGAAGTTGTTGCGTTAGAAGATAGTGGTACATGGGATGTAGTAACCCTTCCACCAGGGAAACACGCCATATCATGTCAGTGGCTATACAAGATTAAATACAATGCCGATGGGACAGTCAGACGACTCAAATCGAGGCTTGTAGCTTGTGGTAACAGACAGAAGGAAGGAATCGACTTCACTGAAACTTTTGCTCCTGTGGTGAAAATGACTACTGTTCGAATCCTGTTGAAGGTTGCCTCAGTTAAGGGATGAGAACTACATCAGATGGATGTTCAAAATGCCTTCTTACATGGTGACTTGGAAGAGGAGGTTTCATGAAGCTTCCACCAGGCTTCAAAGCTACTCATCCTAATCAGGTTTGCATGCTTAAGAAATCTTTATATGGCTTGCGTCAGGCGCCTCGGTGTTGGTTTGCTAAACTATCTAAGGCCTTGTTGGAATTTGGTTTTCGACAAGATAAAGCAGACTACTCGCTCTTTACATATGTTGGTGGAGGTTCCGTATTATATGGTCTTATTTATGTTGATGACCTGATCTGTTATGGTATTTTTGTGTAGGGTTGTTTAAGTACTACGGAACACAAGAAGACTAATGTATTTGTAAGTGTTTAGAAGAGAAATCGAGGCAAAGAGATGTATTATTGAGTATCTTTAGCGTTACAACGTTTTGGGTGTATAAACCCTAGTTTTCTAGCCTAACTCTCTAATCTCTAAGCCTCTGAATGTCGATCCCTTGTTCTAGGGTTTGGGCTCCCCTTTTATAGTTGATGTATGTCGGCTTAAGGTAGGGTGAACTCTTCCATATCCGTAAAATAGAAGTTTTTCCGCAGCTGGAAAACTTCCATAATACCGCGAGGGGTCGGACCCTGGTTCTTCTCGGCAGGGGCTAGACCCTGGTACCTCCTCATGGGGACTGGACCCTGGATTTTTATTAATAGAGGTCGGATCTTGGTGCCTTCTAGCGGAGATTGGATCTTTAAGCAGAGGAAAGACCATGGGTCCATCTCAAGTGAGGGTCCAGAAGTCAAGGCTTCTTCGGAGGCTGGAGAAATCTTTAGCCTTGGTTATTTTTTCCCAACAGTTTGCCCCTTATTCCTTGATTGATTCGTAGGAATCAAGGGATAACGTGTGATCTTGGACCTTGGTGTCATTTCTTGAAGCAGGAGAAAGGGCAAAGTCTAGGCGAAACGGGGAATCATCTTGGGCCCATCATTCGCAGGATAAAAGAGGGTGGTTCGTTCCGAAGACACCGAACCTTCGAACCTTTGGGCAGAAGCGATCAAGGACGAGATGGGCTTTTTAGGGAAGCCCACTATCGGTTCAGCTTCTCCGTTTGGCACTCATTCGTGCGCGTGGCGTGATGATCGAGGCGCGTGTTTATCAAACTAGGACTCCTCTTGATATGATCGAGCCTTCCCTTCATTTTCTCTTCATTTCTTCCATAAATCATTCGTCTCTCTCGGCGGCTCCTTTCTCCGAAGAAACTTTCAGCAGGTAGCCGTCTTTCCTCTCTCTCCCTTCTTTGTTTTAGGGCGGGTTAGGTAGAAATGTCCGGGGAATCCCCTAGCAAAACCCTAGAGCCTTCTCCTGTTGATAGGTCTAGAACCTCTACTTCTCATTCTCCCATGGTAGACACTAGAGATTCTCGGATCGTCGAGATCGATGATGCCTCCGTTGAAGGCGGAGACGGGGGATCTTTGTCGTTAGGTCCGACTTCTTCAGTGACGGAGGACGACGTCAAGGCTTGGAGGAAGAAGTACGAACTTCCTCAAGACCTGGTTATTCGAGTCCCTGATTCATCAAAGCGGATTTCGGATTTCCAGGTGGATGAGGTTCCGATCTACGAAGCCTACTTCGAATCCAGCTTTCGTGATCGGATCCCTTCGTTGATCGCCAAGCTGTCGGATATTTTCGATATTTCTTCGGGCCAACTGACTCCTCCGGCTTGGAGAACGTTAATCACCATTCAGAATCTTGGCAAGCTGGAGGGTATGATGATAGGATTGAACAAAGTCCTCTATTCGTACTGCATCATAACCCTATTTGGGTCGAAGGGGAAGTATTATCTTCGCCCTCGTGGCAAGAATCCTTTGGTCTTGGAGATTGAGAAGAAAGCAAGGAAGCGCCATCCGGTTTTCAGTGGCAAATGGGAAGAGACATTTGTCTTCGCGGCTCTTCCTGGCTTTGCCACGGTCTGGCATGTAGCGGGTAGGTTATCTTAATATTAGTTTAAACCCGATTTTGATGTTTACTTATTTGTTTTGTCGTCTGCAGACGTGTCGTTCCCATCAACACCAAAAGGGAAGGAAGTAGCTGAGAAGGTGTACAGACTTTC
Organism: Erucastrum elatum; assembly: GCA_900406325.1. Classification (NCBI taxonomy): domain Eukaryota; kingdom Viridiplantae; phylum Streptophyta; class Magnoliopsida; order Brassicales; family Brassicaceae; genus Erucastrum; species Erucastrum elatum. The sequence continues at coordinate 8,378 of OVBX01008442.1, forward strand.
AGCGGAGCGTCGTCAGATCACTTTCCTTGTTAATCGAGAGGTTCACAGTCGCTGCAGTATTTGGGGTGAGCTCATCGTATCTCCTTTTGTTTTTGTTGTTTGATTACAGATTTTGCGAGTTTTCTTTGTAGGTAACATGTCTGGACCTTCAGGAGACGACTCTATGGATGCTTGTAAGAAGGCTGTGGAAAACCTTTCATCGAAGAAGCTTCCCATGGAGGTTGTCGTTTCAGGGGATGATGACGTTCAGATCACTGGGAGCCTCAAGCGCAAAGGATCTAGCACTCCGGTTCCAACTGTTTCCAAGAGGAGGACTCGTTCTTCAACCCCTACGATCTCTGGCGTTGACCTGAAGCCGGTGTTGGATGACCTTTCTACTAAGGTTTTCCCGGGGAGTGCATGCTACCTTCCTGCCGACGACCTTCCCAAAGCCATCAATTCTATCCAACTCGATCTTCTTCAGGTATATTGACGCATCTCCACTATTATTTTGGCTCCGTAGCGTGCTGTAGTGATTGTGGTATTGTGTTTTCTGCAGCTTATGTCTCAAGTTCATCACCTCAAGGACATGGTGAATGAAGACACCTCTAAGGAAATTGAGGCTCTGAAAGCTCAGCTCCGCGAGGAAAAAGACAAAGGTCTGGCGCAGGGGAAGGAACTCAAATCCCTCCAGCTCAGGCTGAAGAAGTCGAGGGAGTTGGAGGAGAATGCTGCCACTGAACATGTCGTGCTGACGTCTATGCTGGATGCGGTGAGGAGAGAGCTGGAGGAGCTGAAGAATGAGAAGACTCTCTTCGAGGATGAGAGGACAATGGCGGTGAGTGGAGCCAAGATAGTGGCTCGCTGGGAAGTGATGAGGGATTGGCTGAAGGGGCAGACCGATATGTGGGATCCAGCGGTGGAGTTTGATCGCTACAAGCTGGTGAAGGAGTCTGAGGCTAAGCTTCATGGGTTGCCTCCTCCTTCGTATGATGATGAACCGTTTATCCCCGTGAAAGAAACTGCTGAGGTGGATCCTCCTGCTCCCGTGGATGATCCAGCTGCCCCTGAGGCCTGAACTTTCTCCTCTCGATTTCTTTGTTGAAATTCTGAGCCCGATGGGCTTTTGTTGCATTTTCACCCTTTGGGGCTTTATTTTCAGACTTGGGCCTTCGTGCCTTTTTGTTTTTTTGTTAAGACTTATGACCCTTCGAGGTCTTTTATCTATCCTCCTTATGCATCTGTTTCGTTTGCCGTAGACACCATTCGGAGGTCTGCTTGATCTTAATTTTTGTTTTGGGTTATGGGCCGAAGGCCGACCATAACCCTTGTGGGAGTTGATTGGGTCTGAGTCCTGTCAATGATTAGATCGAAGACCTGAAAATATCAAAGCATTAGATCTTGTAATCTGTTGTGATATTTTTGTGTAGGGTCGTTTTAGTACTACGGAACACTGGAAGACTAATAGATTTTGAGTGTTTATATATGTTTAGAGAAGAGAAATTGAGCCAAAGAGATGTATTATTGAGTATCTTTAGCGTTACAACGTTTTGGGTGTATAAACCCGAGTTTTCTAGCCTAACTCTCTAATCTCTAAGCCTCAAAGTGTCAATCCCTTGTTCTAGGGTTTGGGTTCCCCTTTTATAGTTGATGTAAGTCGGT
>OVBX01008443.1:0-10017 GCA_900406325.1 Erucastrum elatum
GAGGGGGAGGGGGTGGGGGGGGTGCATTAGCATAAATCACAACACTTAACCATAAAAGTTCCAAAAAATCAATGGAAAAAAAAATTATTTCAACAATTAATAGGGGGTAACTGCCCACCTTCCCTTCCTCTACATCCGCTAACATCCAGTACAAATGATTCATGTCATCATCACCAATATCTATAGAGACATATGCATAGTGCATGCATGTATTGTGGATACCCAAGCATAAAACTAATTTAAAAAAAACGAAAATATTTCAAAACCTAAAATAAACCAAGGAAATAACTAGGCAATGACAAGTAGGTCTTATGAAAATTATAAACCTTTTTCTAGTCATGGTAACTTAATAGCAAACATAATTTATATGATTACGACTGACGATAATGATCTAAATTGGCAGTGATAGTGGTAGTGGACCAAGACCTTAATATAATTTAATTAGAAGCACCTCACTCATGATTTTGGTCTTTATTCGTATCTTTCTATTACAATTCAATTAGAAGGACAATGGATTACGTATCCGTGACTAAAAGGTAACAAAATTGTTTTTATTTTGTGTAGTTTTGTTGTTAAGATAGTAGTTATATAAACAGTAGATCACATTTACGCAAATGAAAACGCATATAGATTTGTAACAAGTTATTATCAACAGCATTTGTGTGTATTCTCCATTTGGCAAAATTGGAGGGAATGCTTTTAGGAACGAACGGAAAAATAAAAAAACTATAAATTGGGTATAATTATAAAGTTCTCAAAAAAATAAAAGAACTGGAGTTGGAATAATTATCGGAAAAGGTGTGATGATATAATAAACTTTGCCTTTGGTGATTCGCTTATCCTTAATCCACCAATCAGTTGGACCATCATGGCATCATCCATTTTTCATTAAAAATAGTGTATCAATAGACTATTATACTGGTAATTGCTTAATGAAGAAGAAGATCATTGGGAATTCAAATTCTCATACGGCAAGAAAACGAGTAAAAAATCAAGTTTTTGAGATTTTTTTTTTGTTTAGTTGGAAGAAATGTAGATAGTTTTGGCTAGAAGAGGATATATCGGTACCACAAATTATCATGGTTACTACCAATTACATTAGGTTTCAGTTTGCATTTTTATTTATAAGATAGAAGATCTAAGAGAATTATTTTTAAAGAGATGAAAATAAGGTAGTAGTGCTACTGATGGGACCAAAACAATGAAACATTGAAAATACTTTATATATAGTTTATGATCCAATAAAAACAAATATCAAAATAATAATAGATAAAAGACACACTAAGAAAAGAAGCAAATTAGAAAGGAAGGTAAAAAGAAAAGAAATAAGAGAAAAAAACTTGAGGCTATGCATGGAAGAAGAACAAACCGAGCAAAAGGACATGAGACACTGAAATAAAGAAAGACTGTCTGAATGATGTTAACTTGATGGTGTGTATTTGTCTTTCGTTTGACCAACACAGTACACACTCAAATTATGCAACTTGAGGGTTTAAGTCAGTCAACAAAGTTTAAGGTGATGTGAATTACACACTAAAAGGAGTATCAATGGTTATAAACTAGTTTTCATTCAATATTTTCAGTCGGTTTGAGATGAAAATCTATAACATCAGAGCTTATTAATCTCAAATATATAATTGATCTAAGATCCAAGAACTAATTCAGTAGAAACTAGGGGATCTCTCGAACGGTTTCATTAAGTAGCAAGGTATGTCATCACTGAAACAGTAAAACCTGAAATTAACTTCTGAGAAAACACAACTTTAACGCAAATTATTTAACTTTCTGTCAACACCCAAGAAGTCTAACTGTAGGACGTCCAATATCAATTTGCAAATATTTTTGTTAGCACTATTCTTTTACCAATGGATTATAATAAACCCATGCATGACTATCTTATTTGATATTTAGAGAAACATTTGATCAATTATCCGACTATCTAAAAATTTGCCATAAAAGCTTATGTGTTTTACAAAGAAAAAGCTTACGTGTTGCGTATATTGTCAACGAGTCTTTTTTTTGTCAACTATTATCAACGAGTCTAAGTCAGGAAACTATAGGACAAAACCAAATGATATCCTGAATTTGATGACGTTACATGATACAAAGTCAAATAGTTCTACAACCAAATGATCCAATATCCGTTCGGTATTAGTCGATCTTCATGTTTTTTTTACCAGCTAAGGGATTCCACTATCATCTAATGAACTTAGCTTAATTCGTTAAATTAAGAAAAAAATATTGCTCAGAAATTGTAATTATTTTGCAAGTGTGTATGGTTTTGAGTGGTTGTTGAGTCACCAGCTCCTAAAAAATATTAGGTTATATAGCCTTAGCCTTAGCCTTTGTAATGAACATTATAAAACGACAAGCCAACCCTGCCTAACACATCTTGCTTTCCTAGTGCAACTATATGGAGTTTTTGTTTGTTTTTTCTTTTGTCTTTGGGCATCTATATGTATATATAATAACATACGAGTTAGATTTCTTGTATCAACACAATGTTCTCTGCATAACTTGATATATATATATATACTAAAAATTTGATATAAATACCAAACATTTAAAAATAAAAATCAATTACGGTGAACCAGTGATTCGTTATGTGAACTNCTAAAAATTTGATATAAATACCAAACATTTAGTCAAAAAAAAAAATACCAAACATTTAAAAATAAAAATCAATTACGGTGAACCAGTGATTCGTTATGTGAACTAAAAGATCAGCGTTCGATGATTAGGGTCAATCACTGTGAATGTTTTAAATTTCAAGAACACTTGGTCAAAATACATACTAGCTAGTCTCAAAGATCACACTATATGTTTTTGTCCGGACTTATTGAATATTTTATAGAAAAACACCCTAGAAGATTTGAAATGGTCTGGTACTGCGAAATTAAGGGGTTATATATATATATATGTGGGATTTACTTGTATAGTATGTGGTTGGAATTTCAGTGTGGCATGGCTGTGTTTGAGTATGGCGTGGTTGTGTCTAGAGCCTATACGACTATACATGGATAAAAGGAGGAAAGTTTTATAATTTGGTGGTAGTATTTTTATTTAATAATAATTATATTTCCAAAAGAAGGTTCAACTATCTACTTCCATCTACGAAGCTGATTACACTTGTGGACAGGATGGTCCGCAACCGTATCTCCCCTTTTAGGGCAAGTACTCACACCTACCTATAGTGATGCATTGAGTCTTTGGTTTTCAACAAAATATTACCTTCTTAGAAGTTCTTTAGTCTGCTTATATGTTATATAAACACTAAGTTTCTTAGTTGTAAAGATTTTGTTTTTGTTAGAATAATTTGACATTCTTTCCAAAAAAAAACTATCCACATGTCTTTAGTTTGTTTTTTTTTTCTTTTTGATAAACCCTATTGGCGGATACAGTAGGCTCGAGTGTTTAGTTTGATAATTTAAATTTTATTTTATGTGTGATATTTATAATAGAAAACATCGCAAGGTTTTTATATTTTGTCTATAACCTCTAAAAGTCTATGCATAAAACCGTATAATAATGATGTGTTTTTTTTTACTTAATATAATAATGATGTTAATCAGAGAAGAGAAGCAAATCCCAAAGGTCGAAGAGAGGACCTTCTTATTTTTTCTATAGAACTGAGTTATTAGAACCAAATAAATATTATTTATAAGCTTTATAAATTGACTTATCATCACTACTTTATATGTTGGCTAACAAAAGCATTAATTGATTCTAAACTTAAATAATTTTGAAACCCCACAACTTGAAACTACCCATTCTCTCTCTGATGTAAGCACGTAACACTGATCCAGAAGGACTAGAACTTGATTTATCCACAATATATACATTTTATACCCCAGTCTTCGAGCGTCACAATCATCACAATGCATGTGCATGATATTGAAACCTTTAGCAGTTCAATCATGGATGACCATCATTATCCACTAGATGGCCATGGTACTCTATAAGTTACATGCATGCACCAAAAACAACTTGCCATTTGGTTACCATAATCGATGTAGAGTACTTCTCCTTGTATCATACACACATCCATAGTTATCCTTATGTTTGTTTATGAATTATGACACCCTGAATGCATGCCTGTAATGGTTATGCGTGTATCAGTATAAGGTTCTCTAGTATCGGTCTCATCCATCGGCCATAAACCGATACAATATCCCGGGACAACCTAATTAGTCATTTTATACAAACAAAATAAAATAAAATGAATTTGTAGATTTATATGGCGACCTATTTTTTTTTTTTAAATAATTAGCCTCCTCAATAATTCAAGGAAAACAAAAGCATGCCAATGGGTCATTTAGAAGACATATATAAAGCTACCAATTTGCAATAAAGTTTGGTCCACTTTTATGGCTTTCTCAGCTGTATAAACACCCCCTTGTCATCCAACCTCCACCATTATCTCACCCTCTTTGAGCTCTAGAGAGAGAAATTGACCATGCAGCCACATTATGATAGCTCAAGTCTTAACAACATGCAACAACAAGACTACTTCCACTTAAACCAATATTACAACAATTTAAACCCTTCAACCAATAACAATCTCAACCTTATCGCATACCCTCAAATTCAAGAGCTCAATCTGCACTCTCCGGCAAGCCACAACTCCACCACGTCTGATGAAGCAACTGAAGATATATTCGTCATCAACGAGAGAAAGCAAAGACGTATGGTATCTAATAGAGAATCAGCAAGAAGGTCAAGAATGAGAAAGCAAAGACACTTAGATGAGCTCCTATCGCAGGTTGCTTGGCTTAGAAGCGAGAACCAACAGATATTAGATAAGCTTAACCAAGCCTCAAATAGCAACGATCTTGTTCTTCAAGAGAACTTGAGTCTTAAAGAGGAAAATTTGGCGCTTCATCAAGTTATCACATCCATGAAGAAGCTTACGAGAGCAGGAGGAGGAAACAAAAGCAACAATGGCAGATATTGTTCTTCTTCGTTGGATCATGATTTGGATCAAGACAAGTCTTCTATTACAGATGATTCAAGAACTCATCATCCATCATAAGTTGTTTATTCTGATCAGACATTTTAAATATCTGCCTCTAGTCTATATCTGTTTTTCCTTTTGATAAGTCTATATCTGTTTTCTTTGTTTGGTATTCCTCAAATTCCGGGCCATATATATTTTGGGCCGTAAATAAAAGCGGATTTTTATGTATCATTTCTTTGAGTCAGCCTTACGTCTAGCACCCTTTGAAACACTATTTTCTACCGTGAAGTTTGAGAACATGTTTGATGTTGCCAACCAACGAGTGAGAAACTAACTACTTTAGGACTTTATGATACTAGGCTTTGTGATGGGCTTTAACGAGCTTCGTTGCTGTTACATTAGCTTAGTATGCCCACAAAAGTTGAACGGTGTTGACTGTTGAATGTTGATGATGGTGTGGGTCAATCGGGGTCATATTCTTATGCTTTTCTCACTCGCAAACTCACAATAACGTTTCTGGTAATTCTGCAACCCATCAGTCATCACAACTAGTATGCGAAGTTGATGATCTTTCTATGGACAACTCGATTGAAAATATAATTACAGTAGGCCTATTTGGATTGTTAAATTTATTCGATCTGAGATTTCCTTACATCTTGTTGGATTATTTATGTTTTTTTTTTTGTAAAGCAACATTCATTTCATAATCAAAGGTTTAGTACATTAGAGATAGAGTTTGTTTGGCCACAAAGGTCACCTCTATAATTAACTAGTCTAGGGATAAACTTAAATTCAACTGGAGTAAATAGGCCGGTTGATAGTAGTTGGATTATTTATGTTATTTTATTGATTTTCTGATACGAGTGCTACAAGCAAAGCGGGTGTACCATGGTCACTCAAATATAGTTTAGAATACATTTGTAGGAACATCTATCATTCAGCTCTTCATAGATTAAACACCACTACGTGGAGCAACTAATGCAAACTTAGACTGAGATTCAAGGTGAAATTGTGGAGATCTTAATAAGGGGTTCCAGTAATTGGCATCATTTGTGTGTGGTTCAGAGAACCAAGCTTTGTTATTTTATTCTTCTTTGCTAAACCGTGGCTTTCCTTGATTTTCTTGTATGTGTTTACTCCTCTCACATTTATACTTTAGGTTCCCTTTCCCCTGGATTATGTAATTGTATATATATGGTCTCTGAAGCAAGATAGGATGGTGATTAATCACACTATCATCAATTATCTGCGTACGTTTAGCTTCTTCTTCTTTTTTTTTTTCTTTTATTATTCTAGCAAAAAGAGTGAGAATCTATGAGGGTACAGGGACCATGTGAAAAGCTTGTGATTGTTAATTTGGGGGGCTGGTTTTAAATTTCCATGGATGTGATAAACAATCTAAAATATCTTTAGATATTTATAAAAAAAGTGCAAAGTGCAGCAAGTTTCTTTTCACTTTATGCTATTTTACACGTGGCTATTTTTCTTCTTCTTTAAAGTTCTCTAATTAGAGAACAAACACATACAGTATATGGTTGATTGGTTCTATAACTAAATGCCAGGAGTATTTATGACACTGTCTAGTAACAAATTCATGTGATGCGTAGCTTAGTAGACAAGTTGTGATGATATGTCTAAGTTGTATTTTTGGCTTACTGTTACAAGATTTCTTTAAAAGTTACACCTTAAAATAGTTTTCGTAAGGCAAGTTAACACCGGTCTCAACATATATGCATGCGTATAACCGAATCTTTTGATTGCACTTTTTGTTGAATGGTACATGAATCGTAGACCACGTAGCTCTATGGCATAATGCCAGATGGCAAAAAGGACATCCTATAGTAACAATTTCACTTCTCAATTATCTTTCCACTTGTCATCCTTTTTATCAGCATATACCTTGGTAAAGTGACCAAGCATATATATAGCTCTTTTTTCTTAAAGATATGAGCATTCATAAGCAAAGTCTTTATGTTTATGCGTTTGGCCCATCTATACACACATAGACATTTACTTAGTGTTACTAGTTGTGAGTAAATATGTATATACTAAAAAGCTTATGGTAATAATGCATATCCGTTGCTGCAATCACTTCCATTGTCAACTAAGAATTTGATTGCATGTTGGTTTGTGGGCTTGTGTTAGACTAATTGTGGAGTAGACAGGTTGTGTTTAACTAATGCAAAGGAAGAAGAATACTAATTAGTAAAAGCTAAGCACCAAAAACTAGACACCCTTATACATATAGCAGCATAAGTAATCATTCTTGAAGCCAAGGATTACACCAAACCTTACATAATCTTTAACTAAACAGTTATTTACAGCTTAGCAGTCTAGTGTTCTTTTATTTTTGACCATAGAATGAAGGAACAATGCCATATCCTGTGTCATAGTACATTAACATTGTGTTGTACTCTTGGTCCTCTACTTCGGTTTCACTCATCTTTGCAAACCGTCCATTGATCCTCGGTCTTCTCTCTGCATATGCCTTCCTTGAAGCATACCTTATTGTCTTCTCAAACTTTCTCCTCTTCTTCTTCTCTCTGTATCTCAGGACTCTAGCCTCTCTGTCCATTGGACTGAGAATCTGAATCAGAGGTTCAGGTAGTTGGTGTATAGCCCCTTTGGGCGTCTTTTTGTGCGAAACTGTTGTGACACTTGCTGTTGGTTCCGGCACAAAGTCAGTTTCCATTGATGGATTGTATGCCTAATGACAAAGAATCAACAAAGACAATTCTCAATCCCCTTGGTAAGAGGACTAAAGAGAAGCAACTTTTTTTAATTATTATAAACTTCTGGTCAAAGTTCTATATACTACAGATTAACTTTTGGTAGTTAATATGCGGATTTGTGTGTATGATGAAAAACGATAAATATACAAAAGCCTTACGTTATGGTTTGTGGAACCATTGTAGTTGTAGTGGCCGTATGTGATATTATGTTGCTTGTGGCGCAGGTTTTCTTTTGTTTCTTCAAGTTGGAGTGGAACAACTCTATCTCCACCATAGTTTGTCTGTGGCACGGTGCAGTCTTGTTTATGTTGATGTTGGTTGTATTGATCGGTGAACTTGTAGTCCATACTCGAGTTGTAATCCGCAAGGTCTAGATAGTCATCACTAAACAATAACTCATTGTTCTGGTTGTTGTTGTTGTTGTTGTTGTTGTTGTTGTTGTTATTGTTGTTGTTGTTGTTATTGTTGTTGTTGTTGCTGCTGCTGTTGTTGTTGTTGTTGTTGTTGCTGCTGTTGTTGTTGTTGTTGTTGTTGTTGTTGTTGTTGTTGTTGTTGTTGTTGATGTTGATGATGTGATTGTCACTGTTTTTAGGGAACAGCCATGAAGCCGTCTCTTTGGCATCCTCTTTACCTTCCTGATCATCTTGAACTAACACAGCTCTCTTCTCTGGCTCGGTCACTGTTGTCTGGTGAGTGGCCACGGAGCTGCAAGAGTTTCCAGTAATAGGCACAACTGGAACTCGCTGATGGCGTCTAGCAAGAGGGTTTGCGGAGTGAACCTCTGAATCACAGGCTGTGCATAGAGACACATCATCGGCCTCACACATAAAAGTAGCAGGGGCACGCTCACATGACTCGCAGACCTGGACACGTTTATGGCGGGAAGCAACGCGGTTGGCAGAGTGAACTTGAGCATCACAGCTGTTGCATAAGTAGGCAGCATCAGCATGGCAGTACACGGTGCAGATGGTTGACCGGCATGTGTCACAGGCTCGTGCCCCTCTGTTGTTCTCTCTAGTACTAATGTTGTTACTCTCTTGTTTCAACATGTTAACTGAGAGATGTAGTAAGTTTGATGGTGTGGGAGATTGTGTCTGAGGGCAGGGGCTATTAAAGCTATATCTGTTGTGAGAGAATATCGAGTCCGAATCATCAGTGCGTACACGTGGAGGAGAGCTATTAGTTGGGAAACGTTTACAAGTTGCATATGTTGTACCTACTTGTCATTGAGAGATTCTCAAGAGGATAAAACACCACATGGTGTTACTATTTCGTACCACCTTTTACTATTTTTACTTTTGGATTTATTTAAAAGTAAAGGTAGTTACTCTCTATCTCTGTGGCTCCTCCAAATGAAAAGTTTACGTAGTTGAATATCCTTCTTGAACCTTGTGATAACTGTCCAGGTTTAAGGCTTCGTGTCTCAGAGCCATCACCAACTTTTACCTGAGCCACAAGTTGTAAGGAGGACTAGGAGTCCAAAAGGAGCAAGGTTAGCTAGTATCACATGTCTATATTTTATGTAGAAATTTTGCAACTACTCACCATCTTGCTAATAAAAGATGACTCATGGGAGTTGTCAGATGTCTCTCCAACATTTTGACAATATGATAATTATTAATATATTGTTTATTGCTATATATTTCAACCTGTGGAAGTATGTCTCCATATTACTTTTATACTGCCAAGTGTCAGGTCAGAGATGGAAAGTTTCATGATTTGACTTTATAGGATCACGGAGGTAGAGATTTGAGTTATGCTCGTTTACTACTCAATAGAATCAGTACTCGGTAGATCCATTTTTTTTTAATATCATCATGGGTTTTCTTTTGTACTAGTAAGTAGTAACCGCCAGTGCTTTGAGGTGCCTTGTTGGCGATTTTACTATGTGGAAAGCTAGTAAGCTACAGTATATGAATATGATACTCTCTAGAGTTTGAGGACACTTTTGGGTTCAGTGGACGTATGATACCATTTATTATGAGGTCCAAAGATTAGAAGACCCAAGTGGCAAAATTTATGTGGCTTCTATAGATTAGGCTGGATGAATACTTTATTAAGAATGTACACAGTATTTATACAGGAGTACAAGTAGGTTAAAACGTATTCTAAGATATTTACATAGAGGTCCTTATATAGTTATATATATCCTTAACACGCCCCCTCAAGATGGCGGTGCTTGTAGAACGCCAATCTTGTCTCGAAGAATCTGAAACTGAGCACGAGGTAGTGGTTTGGTTAGCCCATCAGCCAGTTGATCTTTAGTGGAGACATGAACTACTCGAAGAGCACGACTCTGAATCTGACCACGTACGAAGTGATAGTCAA
>OVBX01008444.1:0-10017 GCA_900406325.1 Erucastrum elatum
ATTAAAAATACAATCATGCTAAATTTAATAATATTTAAATATTTAATTAAAACATTAAAATCTATTCTATTAATTCTCATGTATGACCAGTTGATATGAGGTTATGTCCAATTTAAAAAAAGATTAATTAACTACATTTATTCTATGTATTATATAAGCATTACTTCAGTCCCTTAATAACCGATAACCACCAGATCATTCTTTCTTTTGCAGTTAGTCTAGATCGCTCATTGTATCAGTTACAACTTACAACCGTTCCAATCAATCTCGAGGTCCAAACAAAACATAATAGAACGTGGTATATATATTTAATTTACTAAAGAATGATAGTGGGCTTACTATGTACGTAAACAAAAATGATGGGGACATGAAGTTAAACCAATGTATTTTTTTTTTTAGTTTTTTACTTAAAACCAACTTGGTTATTATTATATATACAATTACGCAAATATGATCAAATATATAATTACAAAAACAATTACGCAAATAAGATCACAGATAAAACACAAATATAATTACAAAAATACATATATGAAACTAGGAAAGACACAAATATAAAAATAAATTTCAAATAATATATAAAAATATATCATTCTTAGCTCAATTTCGATGAGGTTAAAATAGAGTTAAAATAGTTTTTTAATAGAAATAAATATTCATATAAACTCATTTACTTTAACGGATTCTAAATAGGTTATTTGTTTAAAAAATTTAGATGTGATTTTATTTAATTTATTGAAGACCATATTAACCAATATATATATATATATGTGTGTGTGTGTATATGTATTTAAAAAGAATATATTAAAATTATTTTTTAAACATAAACAAAAAAATTTCGGTTTATAGTGTAAGTTGGGTTTGGTATTCGTTTTCTGATATAACACTTTAAGAATCGTTTGAGTATATAGGTCATGTATAATAGAATAGAAGACTTTGATTTTTGGGTCAATCCAAATCTGTTTTTGGTACAAATATTCTTTGACCAATTATGTTAGATAACTACTAATAAAATATAATGTGACGCAAATTTTAGGAATAAAATTTAAAATAACTTATGAAATAAGTATGGTATATGTATATAGTCATGCAACTTAATAAATTTAATATAATTATCAAAAATTATATTAAATCAAATTAATATTAATATTAAAAATAAATGTGATTATAAAAACACAAACACAAAAATTAAATTTCTCAAAAAAAAAATTTAAAACACAAATATTTTTGTTAAATTTCTCAAACAAATATAAAAATTATAATTTTCAAAACATAAATATGATTATATAAATATAAATATAAAGTATGATTATAAAAATACACAAATATATAAATTATATTAGGTAAAAATTTTAAAAACAAAAAATATACCCGCCTTTTTGGAATAATGAGGGCGGGTCAATCTCTAGTTAATTCAATTTAAATCTGGTGGAATAATGAATCTCGTGGCCTAGTTTAGGCCATAAGAACTAAATTAATAAAGGCCATTATCATATTCATAACAACTTAATTTGGTTTAATAGATTCATTATGTGGCTCCTACATAATTAGTTGGATAGAAAGTGAAAGAATGAGATATTAATTTACGTGGGTTTATTATTTTATTATACATATATATCAGAAAGACAGAAACACATTAAACTACCTCTCATGCGGCTTTCTCAAATTCAGTCTCATAACATATACAAATATAGAATATGCCGGTCCGAACAGCAATACAGAAACACAATATATTTGACTATTACATTGTTGACTCTGCTTGACTCTTTCTGTTTAGAGAGATGATTAATTAATTTGGTAATAAAAAAATATTATTTGTGAAGTGCAGCAGCCGCGCCCGTGATCGAGATTCCATGGTTTAACTTAGGAACTGTAGTTACTAAGAAAAACTGTTCGTTTTTACTTTTTACATTTGGTTAATGTATTTAATACACCATTTCAATACAACATCTTGATGCTTTTCTCGAAAAAAAAAACATCTTGATGCTATATCCAAATGTGTTCAGGTTTATATTTTCTATTTACATGTGTTAATGTTTATATTTTGTATTTACATCTAGATGATGAATTGTTTATTTTTTATTTTATAATAGAATCTGAATACTAATAGTAAAATACTATAAAAGTCACTATTTATATAACTAATAAATAAATGGTTATTGTATTTCGAATAAATATATTTAAATTATACATGTGGCAAAATAATTATTATACTTAGATAATTTTTTTAAAAAAAATTGATTTTACAGGTTTAGCAAGAAATCGGATTTACAGGTTTGATGGAAAAAAATGGTGGATTTGATAAAAAGATCTTGATTTTACAGTTTTTATGGAAAACGTGGTTTTACAGTTTTGTAAAGAAGAGGAAAATATGATTACGGCGGAATACATAATTTTACGGTTTTAGTAAAAAATATATTTTTCTTTTCAGTTTTACGAGAAAATTAGAAATTTAATTAAGTAAAAATCTTAATTTTAAAGTTTTGACAGAATGTGTGATTTTATGGTTTTGACAAAAAATCTCTATTTTATAATTTTGATAAGAATACTCGATTTTACATCTAAATTAGATGTTGATTCAATAGTGTCTAAATGAACAATATTTATATATATAGATGCAACATCCATCATTAGAAACATGGCCTAACACTGTCGTAGCATAAATGAATAGATGCAAGTCTTTTCTCTATTAAAAGCTTAGGTAAGTCTTTTACTAGAAAACCTTATTGCTGTGATTTTTTTATAAAATAGTGTGGGCGATTTCCGGTTCACCGGTGTGGAATTTCTTATTTCCTTTTTTAAATCTTCTCTTCCCTCCTCGCGAGTGGATCCCACTCTCCGGCTTTTGCTACGGTGTTTCCATTTTGGAAAGTATCAATTTAACTTTAAATTCTCCCTCTATTCTCTCCTCCCCAAGCCTTACTTTCCTTTATCTTCCCAGAAAATCTAATTCAATCTCAGTTTCTTCCTTATTTCCCTCTTTGAATTTCCTCCTTTTTCTTAAATCTTTCCTTTTCAATGAAATCTCACAAAGATTTAACGGAATTACGGGTTATTAGCCTCACATTCACCCCAATCACGCTTGTCTACTGCCAAGCCTTTCTGCAAATCCAATTTCTCTCTGGTGCCGGAATTGTTAGCAGTCGTGAGATTATGGCTGACCTTCTCCAGAAAGCTATTCAATCGATGTCCTTGGAGGAAGAGGAGCCTCTGACGTTACCGGATAATCCGAGATTCAGATTGTTTGATGAAAACGAAAAAAGTCTAATGGGGAGGCTTTTAAACCCTGATTGTCAATCTATGGCGAAGATGATTGACTTCATGCCGACGGCGTGGCGTGTGTACGGAAGAGTTCGTGGCATTGCGTTATCGCGTGATAGGTTCCAGTTTGTCTTTCAGCGTGAGGAGGATCTCGAGACGGTTCTGAAGGATAGGCCGTGGTCTTACAACTATTGGCCCATGGTCATGGAACGCTGGACTGCATCCCCTCTGGTGGATTTCCTCCAGAAGATGATGATATGGATTCGTATTCGACACATACCTGTCAACTATTTCACAAGGGAGACCATGTTTAAGCTAGCCGGGGAAGTTGGGGAAGTTGAAAAGGTGGAGTTCGATCCCAAAGTGTCTCACACGAAGGATTACATCCGAGCCGTAGTTCTCTTTGATACGAATAACCCTGCTAAAGCTGCTCGGAAACTCACCGTCAAGGGAGGCACGGTGACTATTGAGTTTGAGTATGAAAAGCTTCACAAAAAAAGTCATCACTGTTTGAGACTCACTCACGAGATCCTTAAGTGTCCTTTCCACAAGAAAGGAGCAACTTTTAGAGGACAGACACCAGTTGCTGCACCGGGTCTGAAGCAAGGAGGCCCGATGATCTCCGTTCATACTAGCGAGCCACTTGAATCCCCTGTGCTTTTTCCTGAGTTGTCTGGAGAGAAGAGGAGGATGGCTCTGCTATATGTTACCCACGCTGATCCTACGGAACGTTTGGCTAGGATTGAGAGAGTCAAACAAGGTATTGTGGAAGACATGGCGGCTTCGTCTGATCGGTTTTTGCGTATAACAAAGGAGTTAGACAAGGGGAAAGGTCCCATGCTGTCACAGCAGGCTAGTGGTGCTCTAGAGCCTCCAGAACTCTTTCCGGAGCTGCTAGGAGAAGAGAGGAATATGGCAATGCTCTATGTCTCACATGCTGAACCTACTGAGCGCTTGGCTAGGATTGAAAGAGTCAAACAGAGTATTGAGGAAGACAGGGGAACGCCTTCTGCCTTTACTAAAGTCTCCCCAAATACGAGAGAAGCAAGGAAAGATCATACGTTCTCTTACACATCGCTTTTGGAGTCTCAGCTCCGAGGACCTATCGTGCAACCTATGGCTCTATTATCTTCTGGTGGGGAGAGAAGTGATGAAGACACAGAGTCTTCAGGTTCCAAATTTTCCACTCGCTCCGCGCCCATTGTTCCGCCGGGTTTTCAGTTGGGCCCTTCTTCGGAAGGGCGAGTCACTGGAAGTATCGACACAAACAAGTCACAGAGGAAACGTCCTCACTCGTGGAAGAGGAGAGCTGTTGGCAAAGTTTCGAAACTAACCCTTTCTTCTCCTCATTTAGCCTCAGCAGGCCCCGCTGCTCAACTTCCATGTGCTCCAGGCTACTCACCTTCAGAAGGATCTCATCCAACCATAGAGCAGCCAATAGAGTTACCTGCAACTTCAAAGAGAAAGTCTTCCTTCTCTGCAGAGGCGTCGGAAAACAAAACACCAAAAATTATTTCTCCTTCGGTGGCTTCTGTATTGAAGCCGCTGCCTCCCCAATGAGCATACTATCCTGGAACTGTCAAGGTGCTGGCAGCATTGAGACAGTTCGTCAACTCCGGGCCTTTCGTCGAAAGTTTTTTCCGGATTTCATTTTTCTGATGGAAACAAAACAAAAATCTGAGTACATTGTTGGGTTGAAGAAACAATTGGGTTATGATGGTTTGATTACAGTTGATCCGGAGGGCTTAAGTGGTGGATTGGCTGTGTTGTGGAAGGATACTTATCAAGTTACAGAGATTTCTAGTGACAAGAGGATTATCGACTTGAAGGTGTCATATGGGGCTTCGTCTTTTTTCCTTTCTTGTGTTTATGGAGACCCGGTTACTGCAAGGAGGCAGGCAGTGTGGGACAGATTGATTTCTATTGGTCTGGTCCGAGATGAAGGATGGCTCTTGGTTGGGGATTTTAATGAGCTGTTATCCAATGATGAGAAGAGTGGAGGTGCGATTAGAGACGACTCAACCTTCTGGGACTTCAGGAACATGGTCCAAAATTGTAAGCTCAAGGAACTCCGTTACTCTGGAAATTGCCTATCTTGGTGCGGGAAGCGTGAGAATGATTGGGTCCAATGCCGCCTGGATAGGAGTTTCGGCAATAGTGATTGGTTCTCTCTTTACCCCCGCTCTAATATGGAGTACTTAGAGCTCTGGGCATCAGATCACAGGCCTATTCGAGTCTGTTTCTCTCTAGAAAGGGACAACCCCTCAAAAGGTCG
Source organism: Erucastrum elatum (assembly GCA_900406325.1). Taxonomy (NCBI): domain Eukaryota; kingdom Viridiplantae; phylum Streptophyta; class Magnoliopsida; order Brassicales; family Brassicaceae; genus Erucastrum; species Erucastrum elatum. The sequence continues at coordinate 5,537 of OVBX01008444.1, forward strand.
TTTCCTTTTTGATAAAAGAATGCTTTCTAGGGAAGGTTTTGAGGATATGGTGCGTTTGAGCTGGGAAGGAAAAGCTGGGAACCGTGGAAATACGATGGACCGAATACGGCGCTGCAGAAGGAACATTATGAGCTGGAAGAAATCAGCTGACCTGAATGCAAGAGATAAAATCACACGGCTCAAAGCAGCTCTTGAAGTTGAAGTTGCTAAGCGCTCTCCATCGTTTGAATTTATGAAAAAACTTAAAATCGAGCTGGCTGAAGCTTTACGGGAAGAGGAATTATTTTGGCGCCAGAAGTGTCGTGAGGAATGGCTTAGGGCGGGGGATCGTAATACCAAATTCTTTCATAACTGCGTGAAAGGTCGACGTATCCAAAATCTTGTTCTTATGCTTCTGGACGAGTTGGGTCAGGAACATTTCTCCGAAGGGGCTAAAGGAAGTATAACTGTTGAGTATTTCAGAGATCTTTTCACTAGTTCGAATCCGTTTGATCTTGATACTCTGTTTTCCGGTTTCCAGACCAGAGTGACAGGTCAGATGAATGAGCTCCTCACCCGTGCTGTTTCAGTTGAAGAGATAAGGAATGCTGCGTTCAGTGTGAAGGGTAGTAGTGCCCCTGGAGAAGACGGTCTTACTGATATCTTCTATCAGCGCTTTTGGCACATTGTTGGCCCCAGCTTGATTTCTGAAATCCAAGATTTCTTCAGAACAGCTATAATGCCTGAGGGATGGAATCACACGCAGATTAGTCTCCTTCCTAAGATTACTCACCCTACTCAGATGAAGGATATGAGACCAATAAGCTTGTGTTCGGTGCAATACAAGATTATCTCAAACATTCTCTGCAATCGTCTCAAGTCAGTTCTACCTTCGGTGATATCAGAGACTCAAGGTGCCTTCGTTTCAGGTCGACTCATCTCTGATAATATCATCATCGCCCATGAGATGGTCCATGGTTTGAGGACTAATACGAAGGTTGCTGAAGGATGGATGGCGATAGAGACGGATATGTCAAAAGCTTATGATCGGGTGGAATGGAACTTTATAGAGGTGTTACTCGAGAGGATGGGGTTCGACAGGATTTGGATCAGATGGATCATGGCATGTGTGAGTTCAGTGTCCTTCTCTGTGTTGATGAATGGTAACTCTCATGGTCATATCAAACCTGAGCGTGGCATTCGACAAGGTGACCCGTTATCACCTTTCTTATTCATTTTATGCGCGGAGGCGTTGGTTAGTTGTTTAAACACTGCAGAGGAAGCGGGTCGCCTTCATGGAGTTAAATTGTCAGCCTCATGTCCCTCAGTGCATCATCTTTTATTTGCTGACGACAGTTTGCTCCTTTGCAAAGCTTCGGTAGAAGAAGCGACAGAATTGATGAACTGTATAAGGCTGTATGGCGAAGCTTCAGGTCAGGTTGTGAACAAGCAAAAGTCGTCGGTGATTTTTGGCTCCTTAGTACCCGAAGATACTAAAACGGAGTTAAAGGCCGTCTTGGGTATCGAGGTGGAAGGTGGAGAAGGATATTATTTGGGGTTACCTGAATGTTTCAGTGGTTCGAAGAGGAAGTTGCTCAGTTTTATCAAGGAGAAGTTGCAAGGTAGGCTTCAGGGCTGGTTCGCAAAATCTCTCTCTCAAGGGGGTAAGGAAATCTTGTTGAAATCTGTGTGCTTAGCTCTCCCGGTGTATGCAATGTCCTGCTTTAAGCTCCCTAAAGAGGTGTGTTCGAAGCTAACGAGCGCTATGATTGAATTTTAGTGGAGTAGTGGGAACAACCGTAAGAAGATCCCATGGGTAGCTTGGCAAAAGCTTTGTAAAGATAAGGATAAAGGGGGTCTGGGTTTTAAAGATATTGAAAAGTTCAATCAGTCCTTGTTGGCAAAGCAGGCATGGAGGATTTGGAGCTCTCCACACTCTCTACTTGCTCGAATTTTACAACAGAGGTATTTTGCCCGAACTCCCTTCCTGGACTCAAGTGTAGGTTCCAGGCCATCTTTCGCATGGCGTAGTATTATTCATGGCAGGGAACTTTTGAAGCAAGGCCTTCTCAAACAGATTGGTGATGGCAGTAGCACACGGGTCTGGGTTGATAACTGGGTGTTGGGTCCTATCCCGAGACCACCAAACTACAGACCAGACGCGATAGTGGATTTAACTTTGAAGGTTAGAGACCTTATTGATGATCGATCCGGAAGTTGGAATGAGCAGTTGGTTCATCAACTAATAGCAGCTGAGGATGTTGAGTTGGTCCTTAAAAGCAAGATCAATCTGTCGAGACCTGACTCTCTGCGTTGGGGTTTTGCTCATCATGGTAGATATGACTCGAAAAGTGGCTATAAGCTTATCGACATGTTAAAGGAACATCAATCTGGAGTTTCTGGTGCTCTCCCTCCCCTAGAAACCCAGTTGTGGAAGAACTTATGGAAGACAAAAACATCTCCAAAGCTCCGCCATTTCTTGTGGCGAATTCTGTCTGGAGCCCTCGCGGTTAAATCTCAACTTCGATCTCGAGGAATCCCTGTGAACACCACGTGTTCTATGTGTAACCAAAGTTCGGAGACGGTTTGTCATATGTTGTTCCATTGCTCTACTGCTCAGGAAGTTTGGAACTCCTCTGGCTTACCGGTACCGCCTGCTGGATGGTCCACCTCTTCGGTTTTCTTAAACCTCCACTTTCTTCTTGCTTCCAGCAAAAATCGAGCGTTGGGTTTGTCAACTCGTTTGGTCTTTCCATGGATATTGTGGCATATATGGAAGGCTAGGAACAAGTTTTATTATGAACAGGTAGCTCCGGTGGCTAATGATGTTGTGAGGGTGGCTAATGATGAGGCTGCGGTTTGGCTCAAGCTCCATGGTGTACTTTCTGACATTACTATCCCTCCAGTTGAGGTCTCTACCATACCATCATGGGAAAAACCTCCTACCTACTCTCTTAAGTGTAATGTAGGCATGTCATGGTCTCCGTCTTTGGGTATAGCTGGTGCGGCTTGGCTGATTAGGGACTCCAAAGGGAAAGTTTTGCTCCACAGTCGAAGGTCATTCTCTGACATAGTATCGAAAGCTCAAGGAAATCTTATGGCGTTGTTGTGGGCTGCTGAGGCAATGATTGACCTGAAGAAGAAAAAGATCATCTTTGAATTTTCATCGATTGAAGCAGGAAATATCATGTCTGATCTTTCTTCCTCTCCTCCGGGCCTTTATCACGCTTGTCATAAACTGCTCTGGCTTATTGATGCTATCCAAGGAAGTTCTATCCAACAAGTGCCGGAGGCGTGTAACTCTCCAGCATTACAAATTGCAGAGAGCGTTATTCGTGATCATCGCCTGCAATCTTATGTCGCCACTGGTGGTCCTAGTTGGTTGAGATATCCTCTAGAGTTGGAAGCTTCACGTTCTTCCTGAGTTTTCTTCCGTTTAAACAGGCAGCTTTAGCGTCTTTCCCTAATTTGCTCCCCTGGTTATGTTTCTTCACCCTTTTGTTTTGGGTTTAGCTTTATCACCTATTGGTGTTGCTGTTTCTGTTTTTCATTTTGTTCTTCCCCCAAGTCTTTTGACTTGTGATACAATGTTCCCTTTTACTTGACAAAAAAAAAAGTCTTTTACTCTATTAAAAGCTTATGTAAGTCTTTACTCTACTAAGCTTAGGTAAATTTCTTATGTACTAGTTTTTGTGTAGCCGTGTAGGTGTGACATGTTAAACAATTACAACATACCAAATCATCATATGTATCAAAGTATAACAAATTGTGCAAACCCTTTTTCAAAAAAAAAGCTCTTTTATCAGCAATGGAAGAAGTCGTTACTGTCCTGCAACGCTCGTGAACTTTCAGTTCATTATTAAACGCTTCCAGTCAACCGAAGCCACCGCTAAATCTATAGGAATTCTGTTATTTATCAGTGTTCTCTATCTCTGGATTATCCCCTTTTTATTTGCGTTAGTTTCGTATACTGCTTTTGTTTCTACAGTTTCTTTAGACATGAGTACTTTGATATCAGCTGTGTTTCCTTTCTCCTATATTGGAGAGTAACTTTGTTTACTAATATCTTTAATACAATTGTTTACTAATATCTTTAATACAATTGTTTGGCCAAGAAAAATAAACCTAACAAGTTTGAAACTTTGTCTCCTACTAATCGAATAATCAAAAAGGGCTATTAGTTAACTTCAAAAATATTTGAAAGAGATGTTGCATAAAGAGATTACACATGTGGACAGAAGTATATTTTCGTCTTCTTCAATCTTACCCTTTGTTTGGATCATATGAGTAACTGAGCTTTTTAATTCAGCAACGGTGATCCTTTACTTCTCATTGATCAGAACGATTACATGTTCACAACGAAAAGGGCTTCACGAGATTCTGTCAATACACATAAGACTTACAGCGTCAGAATTTGTCTCATCTTTCAAATTATGTCCTTGCGGAAGAAGGTACTCATAGTTGTTTTGACCTCTCTCTCTCTCTCTCTCTCTCTCTCTCTC
>OVBX01008445.1:0-10017 GCA_900406325.1 Erucastrum elatum
GGACAGGGTGTTCTTCTTCGTGCCGAGTCATCAACCCATGCGAGTGGATGGAGTGATTCCGGCTGGGGCGCATGCCCGCTGACATGGAGGTCGTACTCTAATTTGTCAGATGTATAAAGAGGCGGATTTGGATGAACTTGCAACGAATAAGTAAACTGAAGTTGCTGGACATATACCATATTTATTCTCTCAAACAGAGTAGTAAGTAGTAACACAGCTATTTTGCACCCCAAAAAAACCACACAGCTATTGGAAATTTGGAATGCATACTCGAAATTTTTGAGTTCTGCGGAGCAACGTATAACTAAATGTCGCTTGATATTGTGGGGCCATTCAATATGAAATGAAAAGGTACGTGTGTATAGATGAAAAGGTAATTGTTATACGTATACTTTTGTAAACAAAGTGTCACCAATTTTTTACAAAAAAAATATAAAAAAACAAATAAAGTGTGTTAATGTGATAACTATAGGGAATTAATGTGCAACCAAATGGATTTGACTTATATATGGAGTTTGATCTGCGAGTAGATGCACGAACGTGGACTGAATTTATGACGGCCCCGAGGAGCACTCAGTGACAGACAGCTGCCCCCTCAGTGCCAATACCATATCTCTCTCAATCGCAAATCATGTTTTCAAACAAAGGTTTTACCTTAACTATTTTTTTTTTTGCTAAAATATTTTCTAATGTTTTACCTTAACTTGTTGAAATTGTTTTACGCGTCAAGAAAATAAATTAATTCAGCTAGTCAAAGTAAAATCATTTTTATAACCCTATAGAAATTACGGGAAAATGAACATATTTCTGAGAAGCAATTCAAAAAGAATTGTTTATTATGATCATATTATTGATTTTGATTTAGTAGAATGTTACTATCTTTTTGGTTTTAAAAGGGATGACTTCTACGAACATTTCAACGTAGTTATCAATGAAAGTAAAGACAAGTAAATGTTCAAAAAAATTTACCAAAAAAAAGAAGTAAATGTTCAAAAAAAAAGTAACGACAAGTTCATGAAATTGTAATATTAATTCCATCATTTTATTGAACTTATTCAGTCCAAAATTCATAAGTACTGCCAAAATGATCAGGGCCAAGCAAGCAGTAGGCTGACATAGCTAAGGTGTGACTTGTGATTGAAATGCCTTTTAAGCTCTTTATGAAAATGATCCGAAACATTTTTTATCACTAGTTCTCTAATTTTTTAAAAAAGAAAACAAGATTTTGTTGTATTCTATTGGGTTCTACTATATAAAGATTAATCTCGATTACTACTTTTAGATCCGAACAAAGCGCTCTCACCACAACTCATATAATTGTTTTATAACATCCAGTTTTAGTAATTAATCTATCCATTACACATAGATACACGACACAATGACACATCAATAATTGTTCGAATGGAAATGCTAATCATCAAAAGTTGTTTAGCTAGAAAAAAAAAACATCAAAAGTTGCTCAATAACTCTTAATACAGATTTTGCTTGTTGGTATGAAATATCTTGTCAACATGTCTCTTCTTGAATATGATTTCATGCCAATGAAAACAAATTGATTGTCAATTTATAAAAAAAAATTAGCTTTATAACTAAACAAAAAATAGAGAAAACCTAACCAAGTTGTTGAGATCGTTGTCATGCAATTAAATAAATTAAATAAATATGGGAAGAAAGGATAATTAAAAAAGAAACACAACCACCAAACTCTCCAACGTGTTAAGGAGATCGGCGACGTCATTCCACCTCAACGCAGTGACATCAGCAAAGCTCCTGGTAAGCCAATGGGAGAGTAAATAAACTATCACTTTCCCATTATACCCTCAAATTCATTACAATTCATAAGCAAGTTTTATCACGTTGCCCATTATACCCTCTCAACACCTTATATCTCTCGTATCTCTTTCCTAAGCATCTTCATATGTCCTTCTCTCTCTTGATCAGAGACAAACACCCAAAAAAATCTATCATCCTTCTCACTATATTACCAACCATTTTCTCATCTTCAAATCATCATACCAAAAAAAACTAGAAAAGAAAGTTTGTTGTAACAAAAAAATGAGTTCAAATAGTAACAACACAAAAGCTGTAGATAGAGATGTTGTAGACAACCTCCTGGAAGGCTGCGAATTCACTACTCAGCTTCAGCTTCTCCTGTCTAATCAGCACATCGATACGGGTTCACTTTCCAGTGATCCGGATCTCGCTAATGAGCTCATCGCTAAGATCTTGGGATGTTTCCATAAAACCATTTCGGTTTTTTATTCTTGTGACCCCGTCCCCGACAACGTCTCTTTCCCTGTGGCCGTAGAGGGTTCACGAAATGCTTCATGTGGCGATGACTCGGCGGCTCCGGCGAGTTGCAACGGTGGAGATTCCGGTGATAGTAGAAAGAGACTTGGGGTTGGTAAGGGTAAAAGAGGATGCTACATAAGAAAGTAAGTGGAAATAGTTTAATTCAAATATATATTTATTGTTATATATATATATATATATNTGTTAAATGGTTTAATCTACTTTTTACGTAGATATTTTTTCAAAGTTTCACAAAATATATATATATATATATATATATATATATTTTTTTTTTTTCAAAAAGAAAATCATTTTAATTTGTTATTTTTTTGGATGTGGATTCCATCATATATTCTGGTAGTGCCCCATATTGGAATGGCGTATCGTAAAGGTTAAGATATGAATTTGATTTTCTCATAATCTATAATAACAGTAAAATTACAACAGATGTTTTTGATCATGGTAGTGATAGAGAATTGTATGAATATGATTGAATGGATTGGACCAATCAATGCTAGGAACCGAATTTTATTTGTTTCAGTTACTGTTGTGGTTTATATACTGTCTACAGTGAATTAATAATTGTATTTGCTAAACTGGTTTAGCTATTAGTTAATAAATTTCTTACTTATTATCTGCAGGAAGAGATCGCATACTTGGACCGTGGAAGCTAAAAGAATTGATGAAGACCCATATGCTTGGAGGAAATATGGACAAAAGGAGATTCTTAATACCAAGTTCCCAAGGTACTTAATCTTAAATCCATGTACATATGTTTATATAGACAATACATATATAATGCATATAGACATGGCAAATCATTTTCATCTTGTAGCGAGAACCCTTACCGGAACATATAATTTTAGCATGTAAAAAGAAACCATATATCAACTTAATCTAGAATCTACTAATACTACTATGTAAACTCTGCACTGGTCTAAGTTTGTTTTTAAATGTTTTCAGGAGTTACTTTAGATGCACACACAAACCAACACAAGGATGCAAAGCAACAAAGCAAGTTCAGAAACTCGAGCAAAATCCTGAGATGTTTCAAATCACATACATAGGCCACCACACTTGTAATGTTAGTGACCAAACACAAGTGAAGACGGAGAGAATCATGGATTCGGACAACTTATTGGCTGCAACCACTTCTCACCAGGATCATGTCAATGCAAATGTACATGAGCAAGAGAGCGATATCAGTAGTTTGATCGTAGATATGGTGAAAAAGGAGGAGAATATCAATGGTGATCAGATTAAAGACTCTTGTGAGGGTTCTTCAGCAGATGGCGATTTGTCATTGGTATGGCAAGACGAGATGATGTTTGATGATTATCAACATCATCAGGATCATCACTACTACCGCGGTGAAACTAGTACTACTCATCAGTTCTCTTTCATCGACAACGATCAACTTTCCTCCTTGTTAGACTCATACTGCCCTTACGAAGGAATGTATGCTAGGTGAACATCTAAATCTGGATTGATGAATCATAATCAGGCTTGTAATATTTTCTCATCCCAGTATGTTTAGTGGAATGTAATATTTTGTTGGAAATTTGATAATACACACATATGGCATATATACACCATATAGTCCGACTAGATTATTGTTATGCGTATTTGATTGTTACTGCATTTATTATTGAACTCAAAAGTTTTTAAACCATGTGTGTGATATATGATTGGTTACCTAAAGTGTAAAGAGACTTATCCATTCAAATTGCGGCTATGAATGTTTGGTGCTAAAAAGGAAGAAACTGGGACAAATGCATCTCGCAATTGTCGTGCTTTGTCTTTTTGTTGTTGTCCTTACATAAGCATTGCCGTATACATGAGGGCATTAATTATTGCTTGCTGAAACAATAGAACGAAAGCTATTTAAGCTATAAATTATACTGATTCGGTAGTGACCCAAAAGACACATGTTCCGTACATGTACTCTTTTTATACAAACCAAGTTCATTTTACTCTTGTGGCGCACAAATCTCCGATGAACCAAGTTCATTTTACTCTTGTGGCGCACAAATCTCCGATGAATTTGAGAATTGAAAATTTAACATATATAAATAGAAAAAAGTTATTAGACTTCATCCAAATAATTAACAAGCTAGTTCACAGATTTTTGTTTTTACGTTTGATATAGTTTTAAAAATGATTCATGATTCTCTGAACGTTCAATAAATTATAAGATGTATAAATCTTTTGATACTCACGAGATATGATGAGTCTTGTTGCGTGTGTTTAAAACCCAAAAAGTTATATAATTCATTTAACACCTTGAACATCTTGTACGCATGTCACAATATATACCAAATAATTGAGAGTAGAGTGTCTTCTCTGTCGACATAACAAGTACACATGATGAACAAAGGGCAAAACGAGGGCCGCATGCATGATGAATAGTAACGGTGAAGGGACCAAAGATTCCACTCACTGAATACTCCTCTTTAACTATTTAGATTCTTTAGTAAAAAGACATCAACAAAAAGGAAGAAACACCAACAAGATACTGACAAAATATGTAAGATACTGACAAAATAACAATTTATCCCCTCGTTTTGATTTATTTTAAAGTATCGAAATTGCATATTTATTTATGTAAGAAAATCTACCTTGTACTGAAAAAGTGTAGACAATATATTATAGGATAATCTGATTACTTGTGTCAGGAAGTCTGGTTACTTGATGTTCTATTTCAGAGCCAATTATATCTCTTTAAACTAAACTCTGATTTAATTTTAAAAATATATTGATGAAATGAGCTCTTTTTAGATATTTGTATTGAAATATGGAGTATTTTTAAAAGGTACTGTGGAAAATAATCTTTTACAGTTTCTTAGGTAAATAGATAGTTTTTCATTATTCAAAAAAAAAATCAAAACCCTAATACTAAACTTTTCACAGTACCTTAAAAGTAATTAATTAATCAATAGATATTGAGAAGGAAACGATACAAAAATTAAAATACATGGTTGAAACAACCCCATTTAATAATGAAAAAAAACACTTTTCATCGTAAAAGCGAACTACTCAAAGAATTGATTCCCATTACTCCATTATAGAATCACGTGTGATGCAAAACTTTAATAATAATAATAATAACAAATTAAATCAAACATGTCCTTTTTATGTCGATACATGAATCCTACTTGTCTCCGTCGTCGCCGTCTTCCGAACGCAGGTAACAGTGATCATCTTGATGACTTGGATCACTGAAAGAAAATATGTCCATGTTGGCCCCAATCCCACTGCTACCAAACATCATAGCATCAGCCATGTCGAAGAAAGGGGGATCGTAGAGGCTAGTTGTAACTGGAGCGGTGGGAACGGTTGAGTAGATGTGGCAAGTGTGTGAGCCACGGTAAGTGACTCGGAAGGTGAAGGGATCGTCGTCGAGGCGTTGTACTTGCTTTTTAGCTGGACAATTGTATAACTTTTGGTGGGTGCATCTATAGTACGCCCTGCAACATTATTTATGTACGTGGAGATATATGATTAGGACATTTTTAAACTATTAACCAGCGATATGATAAGGAAGTTGTCATTTAATTAACATCTGATTATAAAATTAACTATATGCATCATTTGATAAAGAAATTAGAGAAAGATATGTAGTTATTAATTATAACATCGAAGTTTCAACTTCCAACTTTTAATAGTATGGTTATTTGGTCATTCCAATAAACTTAATTGGTGATTAAGAATCAGAAGAGACTGATTACAACTTCTTGATGTGATGTAATGTGTATTTAATTTCTTGGTTAGTTAACTAAGTAAAACTTGGTTATTATTCAATCGTTTAAACACTTGGTAAAGTTTTGCTTTATTAAACTATTCGTATAGTTTACCTAGGAAAATTGGAACCAAGAATTTCCTTTTGACCGTATTTGCGCCAAGTATGGTTATCGTCAGGTGGTAGATAAATGTTCCCTGTCCTTAACGCCGCCACCAACACCACGTGTTCTTCTCCTTCGTTCTTCCTAAATATGAACTCATTCAATCCACATTAATTAGTAGATGTGGTACGTAGTAAGTACTGCATATATTTTATTTCTTTTAGTATTTGCAACTTTCGAAACACCGCGATGAATTGAACTATATTCTATAAAATACTAGAAATGTTTACTAAACATAACTTTGTAATATGTTTGAAACAATTTTCAAAGTTGTGGTATTTTTCAAAAAAATACTATGGTTCAATAGTATTTTGCGGTATTATTCTTTGTACTTTTATCTTTTAGGTTTTACCTTCTGCGTTGCCTTGGCGTGGAAGCATTGCTACCGGAGCCGCCTGATCTATCTACAGCCGTCAAGTTTCTTCCGCCATCTTCAGCGGCCATGATCTGCCTTTGAGTCACGGCTCCGGTTCCCTGAGATGACGTGGACCCGCCACACCTTAACCAATACTCCTGCATCAGACCGGGTTCAATCTGCATTAGCATCTGGTCTGAACAAGATACAACCACCGGTTTAAGTTGGTCCAGTGCGGTGTCCGAGTTCCTGATTTCAAGAACTATCTTCAAACGGTGGTTTGCATCACCAAATGTCCTTGTGATCTCGTCGAGAGAGGTCGATAGAGCTTCTAGTGACTTTTCCGGTAAGCTTGACTCAAGCTCCTTAACCAGTTTCAAACCTTGGAAGATCATAGACATTACCTCTTCCATTTTAAACTTAAGTTGTCAATTTATACGAGTATACTTAAATTTATTCATACGCATATGTATATATATACACTTAGCTTCGGTGTTGGTTTATAAGAGATACGTAAATGATGGTCAGTGCCAACACTTAGCTTCGGTGTTGGTTCCAACTCTATTGAAATTCTGAACGTGCAGATTATTCAAAGTTTGTGATATTTTTTTCTAAAACGACATTATTTCTTATACTAATTATTTTGGAGAGGTTAAGCTAAAATGATATTTCTTAAACGACATATAAAGTATGTCTAAAAATTAAGAACAAGCTTTTAGGCTATTTCACAATATTAAGCTACAAAATTTTGTTCATTAACACTAGAAATCAATTGTTTAGTATATCCCTGACCAAAGATCTAACTAGTGGTAACACATTGACCTGGTCGGAGAATTCGATATAGCAAGGGGGGAGATCGTGTTTGGTTAAACACGGTAGACGAGTACTGGTATTAATATATTGACTAAGTCATGGTCTTCTTGCTGCTCAAAGGAAGAAAACAAAGTCATGGTCTTCTATGATTAACAAAATTAGTTAATGATTTTTTATTTTGTTTCAAGATTTTCCTAGAAGTCTAGGCGAAGACTTAAGATTTCAATGTGAAACTGTTTCGAACATATATTTCTTAAAGTGAAGACACACTCCTCGACAAAAAATCGAAGTGGAGACACACCAGTGAAGACATATCTATGGCGTTGAAGCAACTACGAACTTTTGGTAAACTTCTTAATAAAAACTAAATAGAAAGTTTATTTGGGTCTGATACATTTCATAGTCGTTTCCTTACTAAAATTGAATATCTTCACACATTTATTTATTTCATTCATATCATAAAATTCCGAGTGCTTATATATCGCCCTATATTTTATATTCTCAATTGTTTTAAAATTTCATGACAAAAGTTTTTCTTAAGTTTCTAGTATGATAGTTAAAAAAAAAGTATCTAGTGTGAAACTTGAATATTCTTTGAAAGTAACAGAAAAGTTTTAAACATTTTTTAACGAAAAAAAAAAACAAGTTTTAAACATTTCAAACCCCAAAAATGAAAAAAAAAAATCGAAATAACGNTTTTTAAACATTTTTTAACGAAAAAAAAACAAGTTTTAAACATTTCAAACCCCAAAAATGAAAAAAAAAAATCGAAATAACGAAAAAGAGAGAATTACTTAACGGTAGCAAACCTAACTAACCATGAGAATAAAAAACTGCACGAATTGTTAAAGTTAAAACGACACGAATTGTATTCTTTGTAAAAAACATCTAAACAGCACGAATGGTAAAACCAAAATACGAAAACGGCGGGGAAACCAGTTCATATCGATCATAATAATTCAGACGAATCAAAGAGCAAGAAAAAAAACAAATCTACGAGACTCGATGCAACAAGCAACAGATTGTTGAAGAAGAAGAAGAGAGATTGAGTCTCTGATTCCATATAGATCCATCGGAAAGCAAGATGTTTAAATTTTTGAAGGAAGTAGTGGGCGGATCTGGGACGGGGCTCAAGGATCTACCTTACAACATCGGTGATCCTTACCATTCTGCTTGGGGCTCCTGGATTCACCATCGTGGCACCTCCAAGGTTTTGTTATTATTAGATTCTGCTCCAATGCTGGCAGAGATTAGCTGCAAAAATCGAATTTTGTGATTTGTTTTATATTATTAAACCTTTTTGAGTTTATTTAGATGTAATCTTTGAAGTGGTATCTTGCGGTTACTATTAGATTAGGATATTGGCAATTCGAATTATAACTGAGTTTTGAGATTTGAATTGATTATATCTGAGTTTATTTGATTGTTAATGTTACCTTTATTTGAATAAATTGCTTTTTAATGAATTCGCTTTTGAATAGTGTTTAAGTTATGGTACATATCTTGAAATGTTGGTTTACTTCAGGATGATGGATCTGCAGTTTCGATATTTGCTTTGTCTGGGAACAATGCTCAAGATGGGCATTTGGCTGCTGGGAGGAACGGTGTTAAGCGCCTTCGTACCGTAAACTTCTCTCATTACCTTCTTATTATAACAACACGGGTATATAAGGTGACTCATTAATCTTTATCAACTACTGTTTCCTTTTTTTTGCAGGTGAGGCATCCCAATATACTTTCGTTTCTTCACAGCACGGAGGTTGAAACTCATGATGGTTCTACTTCCAAGGTTACTATATACATTGTCACTGAGCCTGTTATGCCGCTCTTTGATAAGATAAAGGAGCTTGGCTTGAAAGCCACCCAGAGGTAATGCACTCTTCTCTTCTTATGCGCATTAGACCATAGGCCAAGGAATATAGACTACCGTCACAGTCTTATCTGTCTTTTTCTTAAGATTGCTTTTCGCACGTGGCCTTCATATGATTGACATGGTACTGAAATATTTGGCTAGGGATGAGTATTTTGCATTGGGGCTACACCAGATAACTAAAGCTGTGAGCTTTCTAAACAACGATTGCAAACTTGTGAGTATTTGCTTCTTATAACGTTATACTTTTCAGCTATTTAGAGTACATACTAGACTATTTTGGTCCTGTAGATATCGTATTGAATTAACTATGTAAACCTTTGGTTCCTTGTTTNCCTATGCTGGTAGTATTCATTACTACTACCAAAGTTTTTTTTTTGCTTCCTTTTCATCCTTTCTTAACTTGTTTTCTTGTTTCAGCCATTTGAATGGCTAGTGGGAACACAGTACAAGCCAATGGAAATGGTTAAGTCTGATTGGGTTGCCATTAGAAAATCTCCTCCCTGGGCCATTGATTCATGGGGTTTAGGTAAGATCCTGCCAACTAATTTTCAATCGCAAATATAACATTTAAATTGAAGCCTTTACTGATACTTCTGTCCTTGTAGGTTGTCTTATTTATGAACTCTTCTCGGGCTCCAAGCTGGGAAAAACAGAGGAGCTGCGTAACACTGTTGGCATTCCCAAGGTTTGGCTGTCATCCCTTCCTTTCTTAAATATAGTATTTGGAACTTTCAAAACCTGCCGATGTGTTTTTGTCAAAAGGCTTAGGTTTTGATGGTTTA
>OVBX01008447.1:0-10016 GCA_900406325.1 Erucastrum elatum
TTATACCAAAAGGACAACATCCTTATTTTTTTGTTCTCTTTTGGCAATTTTCCCAAAAAAATTTTCGGTAAAAGTAACAATTTTAATACTAGAGTATTTAATACCTAACAACAATGATTTGTTCTCAATTTTAATAAAACTCAGTAGAAACCATTTGGAAGATTAGTAAAGTAAACAGTTTCATGACATATGTGAAATGCCTTTATCGAAAGTTAACTTAACATCAAGAATCAAAGATATTGTAATATTCATAAGAAACAAATTCACAAATTTATGGTTCACATAATAATAGAGAACTGATTTAATATAGCATACAAATTGTTGCACTTTCAAATTTTACACATCTATATAAAACACTCATATACATCTTTAGTGTACATATATCCTTATTAACTATGTAAAATACGGTTAGGGTAATCATTATACTTGCAAATCCTTTTCCAGTTCAATAACAAAATAAAAATAAGAAAATCAGAAGTTTTTGAACATTTTTATCAGAAATACTAAATACAAAACCAGCAGCTGATCATTATAGTTCACATATCAATAACAAAAAAAATGGAAATTTTAACAAACTATTGAATATAATTAGGGGTGTTCAATCCGGATATCGGTTCGTTTTCGGTTTGGTTTCTTCGGTTTTTTGATATTTCGGTTAGTAAAATACAACTACCATTCTAAATCCATATTTATTTTGGTTCGTTTTATATACTATAGGTTTCCGGTTCATTCGTTTTTATAACAAAAATATAATTATTTAGTTTGAAATCAATTATATGAATTTTAGAGTCATGTTGTCAACACAATCATTTTAATAAAAAAGTATTATATATTATACGTTCAAAAAGAACAATAAGTAAAAACACTTCTACTATCAAAGAAAATAGTAATATTTAGAATCAAAATTAAAGCTCAGAGTTTTGAAAATAAAAGTTAAAAAAAAAACAAAATAAAAGCATGAACGAATTGTTTATTAAAGTAAAAACATCCAAAACCTCAAATTATCTAAATTACCTTATTTTTTTCTAAATCCAAAAACTAAAATCGAACGGAAAACCAAAAAGAATATCCAAATATTTAAAACAAATAGAATATTAGTTTATAAAATATTTTTTTACAGGTTCGCCTTAGGTTTTCGTGCGACTTTTTAAGATTTTTGGCTTTAAATCCAAATAAAACTCAAACTATTCTAATTCGGTTCATTTCAATTTTTATGAAAATTAAAAACTTGATTCAAACCCAATATTACCTGATAATCGATATGATTTGAAAATGTATGGTTCCTAAACGGGGTCCTACCACTCTAAACATAATAATTTGAAAAATTAATAATTCGAAATGAACCTAAAACATTTATGTCATCACAATGAGATGTCAAAATAACTCACTCTCAGTTATAGATATCAAAACTTAAATATTTAAACTCAAGACAAAAAAAAAGTTATAATTTTTGAACTGAAAAATGTAACCAAATAGTTAAAACTCGGGTCAAAATTTAGTTTTGTTTAAACTTCTTGATGATGAGTAATTATAAGAAAGTGCATTTGCTAATAATTATTACTCACAAGAGCACCAATATCTATTGTTTCTCAAAAAGTATCTACATACTAAACAGAATTAATATAATTGAAAAGAATATAGATGTAGAGAAAATGAAGAGATAGATTGAGATACGTCTCTATTTGAGAAACTCTACCCAAATCTTAAAAAAAATAAACTATATGCCCCTTATTCTTTATTTAATGATTTGAATTATTTAAAAATAAAATAATTAAAAATCATTTTTTGTTGGAGAGATTTGCACACCTCTTACCAGTAAGAATGCTTTAGTGATAAGCTCGTAAGAAATATTAATTTAAAAGTTAGTATATTAATGTTAAGAGAGTATTTGCTAGGAAGACTGCAAAAATAAAAAGTGAGTTTGTAAAAACAAATAAAAATATTTATATAGATAAGGGACAATTTTATAATGCATACAAAAGAACAACAAAACAAATAGAAGAATAGCCAAAATATCCCCCAATTGCATCAGTAATGAATCCAATCGTCGTATTTGAAGCAAATTTTATTTTAAAATGTAAGAAAATAAACAAATTTACGCAGTGCTCAAGAAGCAGTTGGCGCTGCTCCAAAATATGCCCCAATTGCATCGATAGCTATTCCAGACCGTCCATGGAAGCCCACCAGCTGACGACCATTGTCTTTAAGGACGAACTTAGTAGCTCCAAAAGTTCGCGAAGTCCTTCCTCTTGATGTTGTGAAGGCTAGACTTGTGACGAGGATGGTAGAATAGCGGGCCACTAGACCTTGCGTTCCTTCCACTGACGTTATATATTCGTTTGGGTAATCAATTAGGAACTGTACATCAACAATTGTTTCAATTAGTATTTCTAGAAAACTGGGCTACGAGTTCAGTGCATAAACAATATGTCAATATTGATCAATGTAATATTTAAATGGTTCCTATCAAACATACATATTGTACAAACTGTAAATTCAACCAGAATTTCGAGTATTTTATGTTATAGTTGACTATATGTTTGAAGGATCCTTAATTTTTAGTCTTTTAAAAAAAAAGATGTTAAAAATAAAAGAATGAAGATTCTTGTGGATTGGAAACTTAAGGCGATATTATGTCTAGGAAGGTTGAGCCAAGATCTTCGCATGGGCTGACCAATTATTTTTTGGGAAATTTGTCCGAACGAAAAAAAAAACAGCATTATTGTCCTTTGATATAATATCATCTTTGAGTTGTCCTTTTAGTATATTCTTTTTCAAAATTCTAAAATTAAAATTTGACTAATCAAATTAAACACAATTTAAAAATTAAATAGAATTTTTAAAAAGTTTACTAAAGGAATAAACGTTTAAAAAATTTAAAATTTAAATGTTTATTTATTTATTAATTTTTTTAACAAAACCAAAAAGCTTACAAACGTTTTAATTCTTTTTAAATAAAACTTTGTAAAACGTTTTTTATAAATTTTATTTAGAAAAATTTATTAAAAATAAATTTATAAAGTTTTATTTTTATCTTTATAAAATTTTCAAACTTTAATTTTATAATGTTTACAAACTTTGTTTTTATTAAAGTTTTTTATTAAAAACGCTTTACAAAGTTTATTTTTATTAAAAACGTTTTACAATGTCTTATTTTTATTAAAAAAGTTTTACAGAGTTTTATTTTTATTTTTTACAAACGTTTTTTTAAATTAAAAATTTTATTTCTTTTATTGAAAAGTTCAAAAATATTTTTATAAAAAATCTAACAAAAATGGAGCGGATATACCTCTTGTGGACGTTGATTTACCCGGCCATACTCACGTGTTTCTTCTAGTTCGCCATCGGAGTTGACATAGTCGAATTTAACTTTAGTTACACAAGAGTCATCTATTCCAACATAAACTTTTCTTACACCACAATGAATTCCATCGTCCCATGTGCCTCCTCCTGGACCACCTTGCGCTGTAAGTTTCTTAGGCGGAACCCAGACCGATGATGATGTGTCGGGTGCAAAATGAGCTCCGATGGCATCTAGAGCGTCGCCGGATCTCCCATGGAACCCTACAAGCTGCCGACCGTTATTCTGGAGTACGAATCTGTGGTTCCCGAATCTTGGAGATGCTCTTCCCGTGGATGTTTTGAAGACAAGCGACGTTATTACAATGGTATTAGCAGAATGTACATGAGCGTAAGTTCCTTCGACTGATGTGATGTATTCATTTGGATAGTCGACAACAAACTGCAGTTATAAATCATTTTAGCATTGTTTAGTTGCAAGATACGGAAGATGTGATAGTCTATACTATTAAAGTAGATGATTGCTCATGAATCTGCCCCTAAATTTTCAGAGAAATTATAAAACATCACAAGTTCTTTCTTTTTTTAAATGAAATCGTGTAATTAAAAGAGAAATTCGGGTATTAAAAGCTCAAGAGAGTTTTAAAATAAATTGACAGCTCATTTTTTTGTTCAGTGTATTATTAAAACGAAATGAGTTTGAGACTTTCGAATCAATGAGCTTCAGTTTTTGATTCTATACTATTAAAGCATAATACTTCTTACGAATATACCTTTGGCTTTTCAAATTAATTAAAAAAATTGTCTGAATCTTTTTTGCCAGCAGTATTTCCAATCAATCAAAAGTTATTATTTTGCAATTACATTATAGAGTATTTAATATAATTCAGTTCTTAGCATTTTTGAAAATTTTGTTTCCTAAATATTTGCACCATATATTAGAAAAAAAATTCACGTTATGAATTATTTGAAAGTATTTATTAGTTGAAATCTCAAAATAAAATCAAGTTGAAATAACAAATGATTAAATCAACAAAATCATAATACATGTCTAAATTATCTCAACTCCTTAAAAACAATTCCATTTAAAATAAACATAAACTAAATTTAATAAAGTTATAGATAATTTTTTGAAACACACAAATGAATTTTTCAATACAGGGAATGTTGAAGATATAAAACATTTTATTTAAATTAGGAAAAAAAACAGTGTAAATTAAATTTAACTTCGGGTTAAATGAATAAAACCATACTACGGGTTCGAATTATTTAGAGTCTTCAAAAAATTAGTCATATTGAAAATAACAAAAATAAGTCATAGAAGTAAATTTAAGATAAATTTCCTAAGAAGTTAAAATATATAATATATCAAAAATCATATTATTATTACGTAAAATAACTTTTCCAAAAAAAAATATACGCGCCATTTTTAATTGCGGATTAAAATCTAGATTTGCAGGAGTTCTCACGATGGATATTAGATATTTTGAATATATTATATTTTCCAGTATCTATTTAAAAGCATGATTATGAATGTAGAAGATCATATCAATAACCATTATTAATCTAAATACTATTACAATTCATTTAGACTTTTGTATAATTTTACAAGTAAATGTACAAATTAGTTTTACTTAAAAAATTTTAAGTTTAATTTCCTAATATAGTTTCCAATAAAAAATAATTATTTCATAATACTAACATTTTTTATAAATGAAAATGAACATAAACCTAAAAACAAATCCTAACAAAATCATTAAGACATTTCATATACATTTTGTGTTGAAACACATTTGTTACAAAAATAAATTTGTCAAAGGTAACACACCCGCTCTTTTAAAGGGCATGTCAAAATCTAGTGTCCATCAGAAGTCATAACTCTTCGTTCATGTGTGATATTTAAAAAAATGACTCTAACTAGAAATAACAATTCATTTATTTATTACTTAAGAAATGAAACTATATTATGTCTCTTATACTTCTATAACAAACAAATCAAAGAGATATTCCTATATTTTCTCTCAAATTGTATTTGAATAAAAATATTTTCATATTTTTTACAAAATAATATATATTTCATTTTTTAATAAAATAAATCTTTTAAATATTTAATAAATTTCGTCTATGCTTAAAATAAATGTATATTCCATTTTCACTTAAACAAAACTTTTAATTTTTAGTTAATTTCATGTTTATTTGAAAATTAAATATATATTTCATTTTAACTAATCTCATATACAACATTTTATGAAATTTGCAATATTAATTTAATATAATAATTTTCAGTTAATTTTTTGATCTTTAATCAATAAGATTTAATTTAAACTTTTATATCACGTAATTTAATATATGCTATCATTAAAAAGTTAAAACAAAAATATTAAGTTACTGCATATGAACTATAAAATTGATGTGTGTTTAAATGTGATATTAAATAATTTGTAATATGTTAAATATTATAGTTAACCATTTAAAATAAATAATTATGTGTATATAAATGAAAATAATCACCCGCTCCAGATGTAGTTTAGATATTACGAGTACAAGTTTTTGTTTTAGGTGATATGAAAGCTGCAGTTAACTCTTGTATAGTTAGAGGAACAACACAAGGTCAATGAAAGTTTTAAATCAGAAGTAAAATTCATACGATTCAATTTCATTTGTTATGTACTTCTCAAAGTCAAAAATCGAGTCTGGTGACATAACAAATAAATTAGGCTGCAACTGGAATGCCGTTTTCTACCAATTGGAGCCCTCCTTTCACCGGAGCTGGTTTGGAACGCATCATTTCGTAGAACTCCAAAAACATTTCACCAGTTACAATGAAAGGTTGTTTAATGATATTCCACATATTCCATTTCTGGAATGATTTTTTTAAAATCCTGTACAAAATTATTCTTTTTATTCAGGAGTTGAAACCATAGTGAATCAATGGAATACATAAAATTCATTATTCCATTTATAATGCCAGGTTTCATTTCACTTGATTCATCATTCCATTTTTTTTTATTCCAGAAACAATCATTCATATTACTCAGCGTATTCCATATAAGGAAAACTAGTTGCAGCCTATATGAACTGTGATTGTAAATATAATCTTTGATATCCTGGTCTATATGGTTATATAAAAAATAAATTATATGAACTAGTAATTATAAGACCTCTTGTGGTTTCTGATTCTGGATTCCATGAGCATGTGACTTCACCGTACCACCACTGAAATATTCGAACTTGACATAAGTCACACAAACGTCATCTCTTCCCACATAAACCTTCCTTACACCAGTGTTAATGCCATGGTCCCAACTACCTCCTCCATTTCCTCCTTCCGCTTCAACCCTTTGTGTCATGATTTTTCGTCTGCTGTTTTTATGAACCTCCAGTTTCTATGCAAGCATACTGTTATTTATAGAAGACAATAGAACAGAATGATATTGGAGTATTATGTTTGGTACAATTATTTATTACTCAGATATTTTATTTATTTGATATGTGCTTATTTAATAATATGATATCTCAAGAAAAGTTTAATTTTGTCTTAAGATTCTTGGCCTTTGTGTTTCGTTTACCGTTTCCAGTTCCCCCGTTATATAATAAATTAGTAGTTTGCCGGTGCTAAGCACCGATTTTGCTAATATTATTATGATTTGACTATGATTTTATAATCTAGAACATTTCTAAACAGTATTTTAGAAAACAAAATATGTATATGATCTTATGGAATTTATTAATTTGATTGTAGTTTTTAAAAAGTTACTATAAAAGAAATTTACGTTTAAATATATGCATGACAATTTGAAAGTGTAATAGCTGAATTGTTTATTATTTGATTGAAACTTATTAATTTAATTTATAATTTAGATAATTTAGAAATGTGAACTTCATCTTACAATGATTATATTAAATTAGAGTTTATACATATATATTTATATGTGTGTATATTTATTATGTTGTGAAAATATTACTTTTCACATTATATATATATATCAATAATTAGATATGATAGTAAGATGCCTAAAAACTTAAATTGATAAATCCATGCTAGTTATATAAACTGTATTTCTTATTTATCTTTTATTTTGCGTCATCTCATTTGGAATAATATGAACTTTTCTGTCATGTTTTATACTATCAGCTTTGTATTTGTACGGTAAAACTCAGATTACTCTTCAGTTATCGGCTAAAATGGAACCGAACCGAAAACCCAGAGTAAATGAAATCGATCTTATTTTTGGCTAGATCCATAACTAAACCGATATTCTTACTTCAGATCGGGTTCGGGTTCGAAATTTATGCCCATACCTAGTTTTGTATATTGGGGTGATGGAGAGGTGTTATGATAGTTTGATGCTTTGAACTTTTCTAGGTTGATTTCAATGAATTATATTTTGTGAGCAGTGCTTATGATGATAATTTCAGATAATCATAGGTGTTATATTAACCGCTAGTTTCTTCTCGCTCTGGATTTGTCAAAATTATGAAGTTGTGACTATATCAATTTAACCAATCAGATATATATTGATCGTCAAGATGCATTCGAAGTTGGTATGGTGTATTTTTAATCCTAAATCTTAGTATTAAGAATTTGAAAATTTTGATATCTATTGTTGTTGAGTAATTTTTTTTGGATGGTGTAATTATGTGGCCATCTCTATTTATTAAGAACATTATTTAATGTTTTTATTGTGTTATATCGTATAGGTGATAGTTTTATATATTTTGTGTTTGTGTTTTTCAATAATATATTTTGTATATAATAGTAAAGCCTCTGATGTAAAACATATTAAATTTCAATAACTTTACATTTGTTTTTTTTTATGATTAACAGTTTAAAGTCATAAATTGTATTTTATTTTTTATTTGATTATTCTTTGAGATGTTTTGTGTTCTCTCTCCATATTTTGACATTAAGTTGTCACTATCTATGTATTTCGTTTACCTTTTCTGTGTGTTTTGCTTCTCACCATCACCAAAAAATACTCACCTATGTGTGTTTGTTCTTCCTCAGATTGTTTGGTATTTGTTATAGATTGGGTTTATAGGTTTCATGTTGTGTGGTTGTTACTCACAGCGTTATAAGTTGTTTCGGTCAATATTGGCTGCTCATTTTCTGATTTAGATTTTTGTTGATGTTAGGAAGTGCATCTCCTTAGATTGGATCGAGTCTAATCGTCTTTGATGTTGATTTCTTCTTCGTTAGCTTACCATCGATAATTCATGTTCGGTTGGTTTTCAAGATCTGGTTTTTGATTATCAGACTACCATGCTCTCTTTCATAGTTTGAGGTTGGCTCCACGATTTACTGATTTCATCACTGCTCGTGTCTCTAGTGGCTCTCTATTTTTCCAAATTTGCTCCAAGTTTTTTTTTTGACAACAAAATATGCGACTTCAGGTTTAGATAGTGTTTTTTCGTGTATGCTCTGTAGATTTATAATGTTGTGTTTGGTCTCAAGTTTGAGCTTTGGTTTCTTGGTGGTTAACTTTAATTCTACTTTTTCAGACTGTATGTTTACTTCCCTTGCTTTTCCTAGTATAAGTGTGCGAAGTTAGATTCACAGAATTTTGGTTTTTTTTATTTAGAGTTTTGTAGTTCTCCGCTGGTCTAAACGTTTTTCTGTTCTTGTTTAGTTTGTGAGGTGCTTCGTACATTCTAGCTGGTGGTTGCGCTTATGGTGTGTTAAATATTTTTTTTCTTGTTTCATGGCAATTTTTGCCTTTTGTTAAATAATCTTTCTCTAACACGCTTTCTTGGTTCTTTGTATTGGTCTTTGATCGTGCTTCTTTGTATTCGAAAGATGCTTTGTCTCGGAGTTTATCTCTCTACTATTTTCCGACATCTCCTTGTTATAACCAAAACATTCTATGATAAAATGAGCTAAGTTAATTTTTGTTCTTGATATCGTTTCAGTTCTAAACATTTACTTAGTTAGTCTGTCTTTGAGATTTTGTTTTTCTCTATGACTATAGAGATCTTATGTTTTGATCATGAGTTGTGTTTCTAGTTTATTTTTCTTAACTTGTTCAATATTAAAATAAATATATGATTTGTAAATTAATAATAGAAATTAGTAATAACTAATAAAATAGTGAAGTTTATGTTATTTTTAGTTGTGAATAAATTAAAAATTAAAATTTTATTTATATTATTTTATTTATTATGTTATTCAATTTGTATTTGGTAATTAATAAAATGGATTATCAAACTTAAAAGATGATGATTATTGTGAAAATGATTAGATATTACACAATTAGAAAATGATGAACCAAATTATAATAATCTAAAAGAAAAAAAGATCTAAAATGTAAAAAGATATAAGAAGGGGACACATGTCAACAAAAACCCCTTCCGCATGTCTAAAGAAGAGATAAAAGTTTATTTTATAATAGTGGTTGGCCCGCCCTACAGACGGGTGAGTTTACACTAAAACTATAAGAATAATATTTTCATAGGTCGAACCATGGATAAAGATGAGAGATTCAGAAGAAGACGAAGTCGAGATTGCATGGAGATTGTTTTTGAAGGTTAAGGAATGGCAGTCTCGATTATGGCGATGATTTATGTTTCCGACGCCTCCATCTCTCATGGTGGTCTTGAGTTGTCTTTATAGCCGTTTAATTTACTGGACTTCTTCTGGGTTTGGATCATTGGGCCTCATTTATATTAGTTTTTTAACATGTCTCATCTTAATTTACAGTTTTTATGTTAGCATAAAA
>OVBX01008449.1:0-10016 GCA_900406325.1 Erucastrum elatum
ATACTAAAACGCGCTATTAGGGTTACACCCATCTGACATTTGTGTCCTTTGTCGTTTGCAAGTTTGCAACGGAAACTCAATCTAGAGTTTCGATTGTGATGTTTAATCTTCTTTCTTATCACTCCGTGGATACACGATTCTGTTCATCTTCCCGATTAAGAGAAACTGGAAACGTTTTGTGGTTACACTCAAGCGAAAAGTCAACTTCAACTCAGGCATCAACTATTGTCTGTCTTTCAATGCTTTCCCATTTACTGCAATCATCATAATCTTTAGCTATAAAAGCTATTTTCTGCACCGTGAAATTCATCATTTCTTTCTTCTCATTCATAAGCTTCTTAAGAAATCTATCTTGGAAAATATCTAACTCCTATGTCCTATATAGTTGACCCTCCACCTTCCGCCTCCTTAGATTTCGGGAAGCCAGGAATGTGAAAGGCGGCGGCAAGCTAATGGGGGTTGATATGCTCCTCCTCGAAGCTAAGGTAAATCCACCGTCAAAATCATTATATATTTGGGAGATGATAATTGTTTTGTTTGTTGATTCTGTCTTGAGTTCTTCATGTATTGAGTATTATAATTTTAAACCTAATTTTCCTTTTAATGGAGATTCATTTGTGATTTGTTCATGTCTTCATTACCAAACCATTTTCCATAAGCTTCCGTTATCTTAAAATAATTGGAAGATGACTATTTTTTTGATTTTTTATTCTGTTTCACTTTATTCGTAAATTCATAATCAAGCTTTTATTCCAAACGTTCAGTTTATTGTGTGACCCATTTGTTTATTTCTTGATCATCAGAAAATCTTCCCTGAAGTTTTTTTTTAATATATTTGATGATGAACTTGGCGATCTTTATACGTCTTCAAACACTATTTTGAGGAGTTAGAGGAAGATTCTCCAAAGGATAACTCTATTGTAGGGGTATGTTACTTCTGCCACTGCTTTTATACTATAAAGTTTCAAGGAAAGTTTTATTCTTTAATGTTGAAATTGGTTATCGTGATGGCAGTATGTGTTACTTGATGAGCGTCGCCGTAACCGACGAAGTTGAAAACACAAACTCAGACCAGACTTTATCGTGACGACCATTTGCATTGACAAGAAGGTTTTCAGTCATTGACTTGCATAGAAATATTGAAGCTGAGATGAGAAGATGAAGGCTGGAACTCAGGCAAACCATGACTGATGGACATGTACAGCTCAGAGTCCAAAATTTATGTCTACCATGTTTCTCTTGAAAAATTAGCATAAGCTGTGGAGAATATAAGAAGCTCGAAAATTGGAGGAAGCTAGGAGTGATGAAGCGGCAGTCCTGGCTGTTCTAAAGATGGAGAAGGCCAAGTTTAGAGATACAATGGAAGCAAGTGAGAAAGACAGGTCTTTCTGATTGTCAGGTATGCTATCTTTTGTACTAGAGAGCTTTTGTCTGGATACCACAGTTGTTGTGTCCATGTCGTGAACTTAAATCTGTCTTCTGCAGATCATGATCAACATGCTAAAGTTGTTGTGGTTTTCATAACTGACAAACCAGCCAGGGAATCAATAAGAAAGCGTGGGATGTATCTGGTGAGCGATTGGTTGTTTCATTCAAAGAGATGATGATAATTACAAAGGATTACTTGGAACTACGACATTCTTCCAAGTACATTTATTGTATAATATTAGTGCTATGTCTTAACCTGAAGAATACTCTATGCTTTAATGTTTATAGTGGATTCATCCATAATTTTTGTTCTATCTACTAGACTGGTCACCCTTTGTGATGGCTCTATGATCTATAGACGGTCACTCTTTGTAAATGGGATCCTTTTAAGTAACTCAGCTTGAGATTAATCCAAAAACAATGCTTATACAAACAACATTACAAAAAAAGTTGAATTAAAAAGAGAGCAAAAGAGTCCTTCGTAATATCTAAACATTCTTGAGCTTCTTCATCTTGGAAGGTGGCCACCGACCCTTCTTCCTCAACTTAAGCTTTCCCCAGTAGCCTAACCTTCTTGGCCAGCTTCATCTTCATCCTCTGTTCCAGGAGAAGCTTCTCTTTAGATTTTTTTTTTTTAATTCCAGTGGTAGTTTGTCCACTTGGGACAGCAGCGACAACAGGCTTTGGTAGTTCCTCATTGCTCTTGGGCTCAGTTCCGTCTACTCCAGAAGCAGCTGCCTTCACAATTGTTGATCTTCCATTGATATTGCTCAAGTTTTAAGCACTGAGTGAGACTCTTTTCTTTGACTCGATGGTGTTGGGTTTAAGGATGAAAACTGAAACTCATGTGAAGAAACCAAAAAAATAAAAATCAGAGCTTTCACACCAAGTAAAAAGCTAAGAAAATAATTTGTTCCATGAAATGTCTCAATAAACATCTAATCCCATCTCTTCATCTTGATAAAGGAAGAAGCTTTTTGTTTCAAAACTAAGAAACTGAAGTAGTTCACGAACTGGAGTTTTTTCTTCGTCTTTTTTATGCTTCTGTAGTGATGATTTTCCAATGTGATTCATATGATTAGATTAAAAAGTGAAAATTCATACCTGGTGAAGCCAAAGACGACATTTGAAGCCTTGGAGAAGATGAAGAAGAGAGGAGCCAGAGAATTGAAACAGAAAAGAGCTATCTTGTTGAACTGAAACATATTCAATTGTTTGAAAGAGGCCTATGCTATTCACTTGGTGATCATTTTTAAGAATGGTTTACCTTCTTTAGTTCGCGTGTTACAAAAAAAAAGCTTCTTTAGTTCCCTGTTTTAGTACTGCAGATTTCTAGGCTTTTTTTGATTACCGACATTATGTCTTTTTGATCTAGACACAATCCATAACCAGGATCGTATTTATATCCCTTATGCCAATACTTGAAAGGTTCTAAAGTCATCATTCTACTAAATTCAGTAAAACCAAGCTATATTCTTTTTGCATTAGGACATCTCTTCATGTTGCTAAGACGTGTAATATACTTATGAATGATATCTTAGTAAAGATGTAGCTTTGCAAGGATATAAAGTAGCTTCACTGAATATTTTATCTTTTTATGGTGCACAAATTTGACTTAGCTAATTTTTATTTTTCTTGGTTTTCAATTACACCAATCGCAAAAGAATCGTACGAAAACTGGTTTGAATCAAAGATGAACTCTATCCCATAAATTTAGAAATAAACTTACAAAATATAACTGACAAAATATCACATCCCGCCCGTAGGGCGGGTTTTTTTTTAGTATTTATATATAATTGGGTTTCCTTCTCTCCTGTAAAGACACCTAGGATCCAGGTCAGAAAGTCACTGCACGAGGAGGCAACACGTGTCCCATAATATTAAAACTCAGTGTTTCATTAAACGATTTGTTACATGGGTTTTTTATTTTACTTGGGACTTCTGTTCAATTATGCCGACCCATCAAGGTGTTTCTCTAATTGGAAACGCCGGTCGCATGTCATTAGGGTTTTTTTTTCTTCGTCTCCGCCGATTGAGAATGAGACAGAACCAGAGTTCTTGTAAGTGCAAAGATGACATCCCAGTAGTAATGCAGAAAGTAAATCAAGAGACAAATACATAAGCAAACACCAATTGCTCTTATTAGAAATCGCCTTGTAAACCCTATTACAAGCTATGCTTAATCAGCTNATCTAGTGTTACACCCTAACACACGTCATTGAACAATTCCTAAGCAACCCTAGCTTATGTCTCTCCTCCGCCAAGCTTCAGCACGACCCAGAACACTTCCAAGAGCTTCTCTCTCTCTATAAGATCAGTCTATGTGTCTCTGTCTCTCTACAGACGATTTCATAGATACTAACTCCACGTTCCCGAAACCCTAGTCTTCAAGGAACCACAATATGGACATCTTTCATATCAATAAGTGTAATTTTCCTTTTTTTGGAATGCACTATTCTTCTTTAAATCATAAACTTGCTCCTCCTCAAGTTTATTCCTATTTCCATTTATCCAAGATACTCTCTTGCTCTTCAAGTCCACACGACTCTAGCTCAGCATCTCGACTCCACATGGTTTTTACCATTCAACACGACCTCTGCCTCAGCAACTACGTCAGCGACTGATTCAGGACGGACATCTTACATCAACAGTTACGAATTTCCCATCTTAAATTCCTTCTTAAATCACCCCCCACGATTCACCTTGAATGCGAGCTTCTTCAAGCAAGGCGGTGGGATTTCAAATATAAAAAGGTAAGCTTTTTTCTGCTATGAAACCATCTTCTGATTTCCTCTAAACAAGACAGTAGACTACTATCCAGAAAATGGTAACGCAGCGATCTTTATTTCTGACTTGGAGACTAAACAATGCTCCTCAACAGTTCAAGTCCGGTTTCTCTGCTTCATGGGAGTAGATATCTTCTACTGGATTATAAGGTTACTTTTAAATCTCCGCTTCAGTTCTATTTTTTTTAAAAAATATTACGATTCCAATTGTTAGTATCCCGTCGTGTTGAATCCTTATTAGCAATTTTTCTGTTAAGATCTTTGTCTGACATAGATTTTTTTTCTTGATTAAGTCTCTGTCTTCCTCCCTTAATAGGTTTTATGAAATTTTGAATACTGGATATAGGCGATGATTAAAAGGGAACGAAAATAGAGGTTTGAAAAAATTCTTGCCCGATCTATAGTTGTTTACACACCGTTGTGTTTGCTTGATTTGTTAATCACTTTTCTATTAGGATGCAGATAAATATCGAGAGTTAGATGAAGCACACACTGAGCTCTAAGCATGTTAAAGTTGTGTAAGAGATAGAGAGAGAAGCTTTTGAAGAGGTTTGCGTTGTTGTTGTCTATTCTTTTTCCTGTTTTTATTATGTTTGTGTTCGTTGAATATTTAGTGAATACTGTATAGGAAGTTCAAATCAATATGTGAGCTTATTTGTTCCTTTCAAGTCGATATCATTCAGAATTATACTAACTCTTGAATTTCGGATCAATTGTTAAACCATGTGGGAGAGCTTTATGTTTTACACTGTCTTTTGTGTCTTCTATTTCCTGGTTACAAGTTATGAGCTTTCAGTATTTTATGGATTTACTTTTTCCTTTATGTGTGATTCGTGAACACTAGCTACTGAGGATATTGATATTCATGTGAATAAGGAACTGTTTGATTTTTGTTTTTGAACAAAAGCTTTGCAAAAAAGCTTTATTATTTTTTTGTGTCTTTTCTTCTTTGTATGACTGCGAAAGATTTTTATTCTGTGTATACCTTGCTACACTTATGTAAGTTGTATAACTGATTGCTTTATAACTACGATGTTATCTTATATTTTCTTCTCTTCCTTTTTGTTCTCTGTTTCTTCTTGTGTGAATCTAATTGATATAAATGTTCCTCTTGGACATAAAATTGGTTTCTGACTGGTGCTTGAAGCCTTGAAGATATACCTCTGTATATTGACTTCTCTCTATGAAAAATTACTCTTCTAAAAGGATGAGAGCAGGTAACTAAATTTTTTAGCTTCTGAATACTTTAGTTGTTGAATCTTTTACTGGTTTCTTCTTTGTAGCTCTCAAGCTGTTTTGATAGTCATTACATGTTTTTGGATCTTGCAGTTTTCTATTTTCAGACAATGATTATACCCTTGGAAGCTTGATAGAGAGCTAGAAGATGCAGAGCAAAAGGTCTCAGAAATAAGGAAGAACCGGCAGCTAATGGTGTAAAGAGAATGATGGAAACCATGGAGATTCTAATGACGCTGGAAAGAAGCTATGAGTTGATAACATCAATGCTGGCAGTAGTTTTCCTGAGACAGTATCCTGGTGACGATATTCCTGGAGATGGAGCTGGAGCTGTGACAACAAAGCTCTCTCAAGGTGTGACCAGGGAAGCCCCAGAAACAAGCATTGGGATGGTAGAAGGAACTACAACCGCCACAGCTGTCTTACCTCCTGAACCTGTTCCAAGTGGATTCACTGCTGAGAAGTTACCGCTGCAGGAAGACACGTTGCTGCTGTTTTTTTCCCTCCTTTTTGTTTCCTTGCTCACTGTGAAATATTTGATTCAAATGTTTACAATTGAACTCCCTCCAATATAAAAGTAGAATCATGTACGTGATCCTATGTACAGTCCCAGACTGTTGAAGCACTATTCAGCCAAGCAACAAGAATTGTGTGTTAGATTTATCAGTATCCAGCTATGGATCCCCGATCCTGTACTCTCGCGCTGCAAGCTTATTTAGACGTGTGATCATTAATTTGATGTCACCAAATGAGAAGAAAACATAACATACAGGAATCTTTCTTTTGATAGCTATTTTACAATTTTAATTTTGATACTAAAATTACAAAAAAAATAACAATGTTGCAGAATCTATAAATCAAGAAAACTAATACGGAGTAGAGAGTATCAATGGTTGCTCAGTTTGCTGCAGAAACCACCTTAAGAAGAGTCCATGTCGGCACATAAATATGATGACACACTATCAATTGAACTTATATTTGCTCCATTAGAAGCTGAGCTTAAGCTTGCACGATCAGAGGTATTTGATTCGTCTACATAAGCTTAATTGTTTGCATTGGACATATAAATTTTATCACGACACTGATACACTGCTTTGTTTCTGCGTATATTGGAAAACTTCAAAAAACAATCGGTCATTCTCGTAAACCCAAAATAAAATTGTGAAAGAAAAATGAAAAGTGGGATTTTGATTGTAGTAAATTATCTTCCAGAAGTTGTGATACACTAGGTATATTATTTCTTCAAAAAAATATTATAGAAAATTAACCATGTGAATATGATACATTAAAAAAAATATTTCAGTAATACTTCTTAATTTATATTTTCTTCATATTTCAGAATATTGATATCATTCTTTAGTGTGTAGAATATAAGTTAATATTTATTTTAATGATTAATTATTTTCTGAAGAAGACGAAATAACAAAAAAAGATTTTAAAATAGAAATATAAATCATAAAATCAAAAATAAAGTTAAAAAAAATCATTTATAAATAGTTACAATATAAATTTTTAACTCATAATAATGTTTATATAATAAACATAGTGTTTTCTTTTCGTAACTGGAGATGATGCCACATGACCTAAAATGTCGAAAACCACATTAAAGTAAAGGTTTTCTTCAAATTTATTGGATATGCAATACTGTGTGATTCAGACGGCAAAACATGCCATCATTGATTGGTTTCCCTTTCATACTGAAGAAGTAATTCAGATGGTGAAACATGCCACCACATGTAATCCTTATAATCTATTCAGACTATGGTTAACTAATTTATTCACTTTTCTTACAGTAATTTCAGGACCAGTAATGTAGAAAACGAAATAAATTATATCTTCATACTTTTGATAAATATCTTATTTTCTAAGATGTGTATTAAATTAAATTTATAAAATCACAATAAATGTATAAAACTACAATACAATGTAGGCACTAAAATATATGTTAAAACTAACCATATATTAAATTTTTTGTACAAAACAATTAAAATAAATATAAATAATTATATAAAAGCCCAGCACTAGGAATCTATGTCACAAAGTCGAGTTCTGTGAGTATGACACATGTACAAAAAAATGGAACTCACTGTTTCATTTATTTGAGGATGCCGGTTTTAATAATTTGGTTTGGGTCTATGTTGGGCTTAAAGGCTCCTAGCCGTTCAGCCCGATAGGGACGAACCCTAAGCGTCGCATCTGAATTGTCGCTTCACCTTCTTGCTTCGTCCTTCATAACCACAACGGTTTTCATCTTTTCTGACTCCAATCACTGAATCCAAAGCTCTTATTTATTACAATAATCGTAAACCATACAACCGATGGGCTCATTCATTTAACAGAATCTCAATCCCACACAGAACTTTGAGATCAATGCCCAAATCAAACCAGCTTAACCCAAACCAGTTTTGTATTGATTCAGACTCGATTATAACGTTGGTTCAGTTTGATAGGTGTTTTTCTTAAACAAATTCGATGGTACCTTCAATCAAGTTATTAACTTTGCCAATAATGTTTGGTTACAAACAATTCAACCGAAATGTGGATATTAAAAAGTATCAACGAAAAATCATGACAAATAAATAATAAGCATACTATTTTAATCGATACGAAGAAACATGGTAAATTAATAAATTACATGGTTCAAATTTAGATATGTGTAAAATATAATAAAAATTCGTAAGTGATAAATAAAATTTCAAAAAATTTTATGTAAATATATAATTTCATTAAATTATAAATTAAAAAGGCTATATAAATTTAATATAATCAGAAACAAAGCAATCTAACCAAAAGGTTTTTGGCTTAATGGTAAAGGAACTTCAGCTGGAGTGCCCCCCCCCCCCCCCNNAGTCGCCTTGACCATCTTCTTGCCCACGAATAAATGTGTATGTTCGGATGGAAAGCATGGATTAGTCCGGCTTACCACTGGGAAACCCCAAGGTTAAATAAAGAAAAACAAAAATATACAAAAAATTACGAGCGCATCTATCCTAAAGACTAGAAAATTAGTAAAATATAATTAAATCTCAATTTTAAAACAGTATTTCTTACATCGCTTCAGAAAAACTTTATTCATGTGAAGGATTACTGTTTACAATACTATGTTTTTGTAATTCTCGGCTTACATTAAACCGTCTAATTAACATATTGTTGAAAGATATATGTTACTTATAACGTTGGTTCAGTTTGTGGATTAAAATAAATTATAACAACCAATATATATTATACAAATACTTTAGTTTTTGAATTTATTTTATAATACATATGCCGCCCGTATGGTGGCCCAACCCTAGTATTATATACGAATCAGTATCAGAAATGGATCTCTCAACCTTTGCATGAAAATTTTGTAGTTTGACAAAAATTAATAATGTTATTCGATAATTTAAGTCTATTGTTACGGTCATTACTCATTAGAATATTTTATAATAATGTTTTATCATTTGTGAAGGTATGATGAGAGAGTAAGAGACTTATTGGACTTCAGTATATACATGAGGTCAAATTCGCTTGGAAAATCCAGGTGTGTTTCTTTATCTATACACATTTCATTCAACCGTTTTCTTACAGCCATCGTTGATATGGAGTTTTGTAACGGTTTGATGATATTAGAGGGACATGGCTGAGAGAGGTCACAGTTTAGAGAGCATCAAAGCAAGTATCGAAGCACGAAAGCCCGATTTCGATGCATTCATCCGTATAATTCTAGTTTCGGTTTTCGTTTCCCTATAATATTAATGGATCTGGTTTAATAATCTACGAATGACGACGTATTATAGACCCACAAAAGCAGTACACGGATGCGGTGATAGAAGTTCTTCCAACGCAGTTGATTCCAGATGACAACGGAAGGCAAAGTGTTGAGAGTGAGGCTGATAATGAAGGAAGGTGTTAAGTACTTCAGCCCGGTTTACCTATTCGACGAAGGTTCTACCATCTCGTGGATCCCCTATGGTCGCAAACTCACCTGCTCGTACCCTGGCATCAAGTTCAACTACCAACCTGATCCCTACTTCGACAATGAGGTACATTCATAAAATTCTTTAGGCTAGTAATATCACAGAATGAGTTTAGTTTCTTGCCTCTTCGTTTGAGCATATGTTCTCTCTTTTTTTCTCAGGTTTCTGTTGTGGAGATGGATGGGCAATTTGATAGACTCGACGAGCTGATATACGTGGAGAGCCATCTGAGCAACCTCTCGACCAAATTCTACAGTGAAGTGACTCAACAAATGCTCAAACATGCTGACTTCCCTGGTAGCAACAATGGAACTGGTCTTTTCCAGACCATTGTTGGATTGAAGATCAGAGATCTCTATGAGCAGCTCATTGCCAACAAAGCCACTGCTCCTTCGAAGCTGCTAAAGCCTAAAACAAAATATAAGCAAACAAAACGCGTCGATAAACCCATTGGTTGTTTCTTTTTTTTTTTCTTTTTATGCTTTGTTTCCCGCGGATTTTCATGGCGAAAAGGACGGTGTTGCTTGTTATTAGCCGAGCAATAACAATTCAGTTAATAAAATGTTTTATATCTATTCATAGAAATAGATTAAAACCCCCAAACCAA
>OVBX01008450.1:0-10015 GCA_900406325.1 Erucastrum elatum
GGGTGCAATCAATACTAAAGCCATATAGCTCTATCTAAGGCAATGGTTCAATCTTATTTCTAAAGCAACCTAAACCCTAAATTCTTTTCATCTAAGCTAAGATGGGAGTTACTAACCTTGATTTGTCGAGACTGGCTTTTGCTAATAATGGTTATCCAAAATTTGTTCTTCATGCTCTGTAAAGAAACTTCGTGACCAGATCGTCCAATACGATGGATGTAGACCTCACGGTTGTTAGGGAGATCATAATTGACAAGAGAAACCTGTTAAATAAAAATCCTCATGTCAATTCAACCTGGATCAAAATACTAAATCGCATAACTGAGACCTAAATAACAGAGACTACTAAGCATCTTTAATCTATACAAGATATAGCAATAAGATATATCCTACTTACTTGCTGCACATCAATACCAGTTCTGGTACATCTGTCGTGATCATAATATGACTGTCGACTGTCAAAAACTGATTCATGATCTCATCTCTCCCCTTATGATTCATGTCACCGTGCATTGATCAGACGGTGAAGTTGTTAGTCCTCATTTTCTCATTTAGCCAATCCACCTATAACATATGCAGAACTATATATTAGAGAGACAGTAAAAAAGCACAAGCAGAGGTTCGAAAAGGACCATGGAAGATAGAACATAACCGTGAGGTGATAGTAAGTGTGTCATAAAGATCACAGACCGTATCAAATTTCCCCTCTTCCTGCTCCACAGCAACGAAAACTATGATAAAATGCCCTGAAAATATGTAAAGGAAAGTTAGCCAGTGAACCCTACGAGTGTGACCATAGTGTTTAACCTAAAAATCAACAAGTATATAGATTCAGTAGAAGAAACATACTTCTAGAGTCAACTCATCACGGTTCACAATTATCTTCACTGGCTCCCGCGTAAAATCGAAAGTCATCTCCAAAATCTAGTGAGGAAGAGTTGCAGAAAGCAAGCAAACCAAAACACAAACTAAGTTAGAGAGATGTCAAATAACAGAACTTAGAACTCAAATAACAGAATTTAGATTTTCATTCTACAGTTGATTAATTAATTGAAATCGAATTGCAGTTTTATATTAGCAAAGGCATATTACTGTCTGATCTCAAGTTTTGGTCAGAGGAACATGGATCGATCACATGCAGACAAGAAAAATAACTTCTATCGATTAAAATAGCTGAATCTTTTAAAATAAAACAAAGTCTGATCAAAATACTAACCTTGATCATAGAAGAGACTGCAGAAGTCTGGCTCCAACGGATTTCTTATACCTTCACACCCGGGCATATTTTCCAGTTTCCTCGATCGATTGACATTCATAGGGTTTTGCGAAGAGGAAAAAATATCAGAGAAGGAGAACTCGATCGAACAAATGTCGGTTACTTACCTTTCTGTTTTTTCCCGGAAAAAAAACAATTGGGCTACTGTTATTAATATAATTACATGTCCAATATAATATCCAATTTACTATCATCTGTTATGGGCCAAGTTTAATATTGAAACCTGATTTAATCACATAAAATATGTTTTGATTTTTTCACCACATAAGAATTTAATATAAAATTCTAATAAAACAAAACTTAAAGATGTTATTCATATTACAAATTAATAAAATTGGATTATACAAAAAATTAAATTAAAAAAATGAAGATATTGCTAAAATATATTTGTACTAAAACATTTTTAAATAACCATTAAAATTTTAAATATGTTATAGAACAATATAGTTGTAAGGCCAATTTTTAAAACAAAATTCAAATATTGTTTTATATTTCAAAAAAAAAATAAAAAAATTAAATATATGTTTAGTTATATGATAATATATATATATATTACTATTAAGTATATAATCACACACATATGATATATAATTATGTCAAGGATATAAAAACAAAATAAATATAGTGACATATAATCACACTAAAATTCAAAACCCGCGCTTTTAAGCGCGGATCAATATCTAGTCTATATTATTTTTCTTTTTTCTTGGCAAAATTATTCTCTAAAGACTTCTCCAATGGAGCATTATTTTCTAATCTATAATTTACTATATTTTAGAGTGACTCTATTATTGAGTTTGTCTTCTCTAATGGTTAACTCTATAATAGAGTTAAAAATAAAGGAATGCAATCATTTGGCT
The DNA here is from genome assembly GCA_900406325.1 of Erucastrum elatum. NCBI lineage: Eukaryota > Viridiplantae > Streptophyta > Magnoliopsida > Brassicales > Brassicaceae > Erucastrum > Erucastrum elatum. The sequence goes on from OVBX01008450.1 coordinate 2,137, forward strand.
CCAAATAACTGTATCACTCTATTTTTCACTTTAATATAAAATCATTTTTTTATAGAGTTAATCAGTGAATCAAAACCAGAGTAAATTATAGAGAAGAAAATGATATCCGTTGGAGATGGTCTTAAAAATGGTTGATTAGAGCTAAATGGCAAATAACCATAAACCAAAATAATCCAACTAATCAAACCTAATCATAAAGAAACTAACTAAACATCCGATATATCTATTTCTCTACTCTTCAGAGGAATATTTATGCTGAATTTTTCTTTCGTTCTAGCCCCAAATGTTGAATCCTAACATTCAAGGTTTGCGTTTTCAGTGACTATCTGAATAAGTTAACTAAAAAAAGAAAAGACTAGGCTCTGATCAACAATGGAAAATGATGTTTATTGATGATAATATTGAGATTAATCAGTGAATACAATAGGTATCTGAAGACCGAGTATGAATGTATTAAGACTAGGTTGGTCCATGTTTCAATTTGTGCTAACAGATTCATCATAGCTTCTTCAGTTCTTCTACAGTCACATTTGTAGAGATACCCATGTCGATCTGACGTCAAGCCCCAAGAGACTCCCAAATACATCCTAGAACGAATCACGATTCATGCCAAAGCTAAGTAGTTCGACCACTTTTCACTTCCACTCGGAAAAAGGACTTATCTATGGTCCCATATGAGCCAGCTTTAAAATTCACTTTCACCATCAAGATTGAACATTTCATAATTAAATGCATTTGATCATGTTTATCCAGAGTGACGACTGAGAGGACAAGATAAGCCAAAAGTAATTTCAAGCACCATATTGTTCACTTCTTAAGCTTCCTTTGCTATTCAGTTTGCAAACTTCTGGCCATGTTATCTTTACTTTTCTTCGGTTTTATTAAATGACTTATACTATTAACAAATTTTCATGGCCCCAGTCAACATTCTTAATCGGCTCCGGATAACCACAAATTTAAACAATAACTAGACCTTGACCCGCCCGACCGGACGGGTATTAATTTTCTCGTATATTTTTTTTTGGTTGTATTAATTGTTGCTATTATAAAAATCAGAGGATGTACATATAATTCAAGGCACATATAGTGTATATAGGAAACATAAATTTGATTTGGAATTATGAAAAAAAATAAAAAAATAAATAAATAATAGTTAGCATGATACAAACTATACACATCACTACAATTGAAGTTTCAGTTTGTTGTGATCTCAATTGTCTATAAAAGAATTTTATGCAACAATATAAATTATTTCCAAAATATCTTATACTATAGGCAAATATAGGCAATTTATTAGAATTGAAATACTCCCTCCATACCAGCTTAACTGGTGTTTAGAGATTTTGATTTTGTTTCAAAATAAGTGACGTTCTAACAATTATAGGTGAAATTTATTGTCACTAGAGTGTTTGTCCGCGCTACGCGCGGATTATATATTATATTAATAAATTTTTATATTTTAAAATTTTGTGAAACTGTAAATATTTATACATACTATTCGACAAAAATATGTAGAATGTCTAACTTAGAAGAAAATCCAAATATCGATAGCTTCGAGTGTAGATTTGTTAATTTTTTGATACAACGTACTTCTATTTTTTTCAGAAACGAATATATTTAAGAATGTTTTTTAGAAATAATTTTTTTTTTATTCAGAAGTTTTTTATTATGTTTACCTTTTTGTTGAAGTAAAATATGATTTTGTGGTATTAAAAAGAACAATAATTTTCCTGTAATTTGTTGATTTTTCCCCAAGTAGCATATATGGCAATTCGAATCATCCAACTATAACCTGTTTGTTATCTTATTTAAATTTATGGGTTTTAGATCAAATTATTATCAGTAAATAATAATGTATTTTTGATAAATTATGGTTTTTATATGGGAAAATTTGGATAAATGCATTTCAATAAGATTATAATTTGAAAAATACACCTTTGATTTAAGCTTTTGAAAAATACACTTATTTATATATAAATTTATCAAATTGGCCAATCTTAATTTTTCTCAATTTTATTATATTTTTTAAAATTTTTGTTTTAGAAAAAAGAAAAAAATGTTAGAGAATATGCATAATATCTTTTTAAACTACATAATATATTTCCCATATATTTTAATATATTTATAAATTTTACTATATTGAATAATAAGTTTTATTTATTTTAAATTTAAGAAAATAAATTAAAATCTATATTAATGTCATGATAAACTCAACTCAAATCATAATTTTGTTTATTTTATATATCTTTGTTACTGTAACATATTTATCTTTAAACACATATTTATTTTAAACATAAATAATTATAAATTATTATTAATTGCGAATTTATGTATTAATTATTGAAATATTAAATTGGGATAAAAAGTAAATTCACATTAAAAAATTGTAGTTTTCAAAAGATATTAGAGGCAGTGTGTTTTTCAAATTTCAAATCCTAAATAGGGTATTTTCCAAATTATCCCTTTTTATATAGTAGTATTAGTATCATCCTAGCTATGTGAAGAAGTTAAATTCATCTCCCTATGGTTCTGGTTTACAGATGTGATAATAGTTTTTTAAGATGTGATAGTTGTACAATACTAATTATGTAAAAAATAATACTTGTGTCAAATTCTTTAACTTTTATTGGTCAATTTTTGGTTTATTATATAATTTACACTAAATGCTTTTGTAACAAATTAAAAAATATTATTTATTTCGGTATATTTGAATATTTTATTTTTATTAGTTTGTGAAGAATATTTCTCTCCAAATGTAAAGTAATTTTATTTCTATCTTCTCCACAATACAAACAATTAAAGTATAGATTAATAATAATTCACGACCATAACCACCGAGTTTACTTATATATAGTTTAGTGTTTGATATAGGTTTCAATAAAAAAAGCCAAACATGTTATGAATTGATCTAAGCTAAATTGCTTAAAAAAATCAAAGTAGCAATATAATAAAACTAAGGAAGCAAATACAGTATAATTGGTACTACATACATGACATCCATTTTTCCCATAGGTACATTTATAATACCCCGAGTATTACACAAATATTTTTATCCCATATAAGCTGATTCATATTAAATCCAACTTGCATCTAGGAATTTTTTTTTTTCAGCTAGCCATTTCTCTACACTTTTTAGCTTTCAGCAAGCAAGATAAATAAGGAGCTGCCAGAACCAAGTGTCATTATGATGACAAAAAAAAAGGTGTCAATATAAATGGTAGATGTTAGATACTCATTTTTTTCTCTATTCATGTGTATGAATGAGTATCCAATTGATGATAAATATGACGGGCGCCTATCAAATAACATATCCAATCGATGAAATAGCTTGGATTTATTGTTAATTGCATACTGCTCAATCTGAATTCATACTGTGAGACACTTTCTTGCAATGGATAAATCTCATGGACTCATGGTGCCATTTCTGAACATTTAAATTCTGGAAAGAAGAACAACGTAATGACAAAAGGCCAAACAACCAGAACTCGTGAAATTACATAACTGTACCTTTGTTTGTTTTTCCTTGTTGGTTTGCAGCTTCAGTAACTCTGTCATTTTAACTCTAAAGACTGCGTTAATGTCATTTTGGAGCTGAATGAGATGAAAGATCTCAGGATGTAGCATATAAGAAGAGTCATACCCTTGCACAAGCTCTTAAGTTGTTTTCAAATGAAGCTCAAACGGCTAAAGATCGAGATGCTTGCAGCCTTAGTGAGAACACAGTTTAGACCTTAGAATACTTATTTTAATTAGGAAGATTAGACGATACAGTTAGATATCCTCAAACAATATACTGGTTTTACCTTTTGCTATGAGGTACGTCTTCCCTTGCAGATTCTGTGACATGTGAACGCCCGTTGCAAATATGTTACATACACTGTTAGACCGCATATTTCCTATCCAGTCGTTTCGGACTATCTTCACATTTATATACCTCAGTTTCTCGAATCCCTATTTTCTGAAAACACACACGACCAAACCAATATTTACATGCAAGTTCTAGCCTGTCCGTTGCAGGAAAACAACGCTTACTACTTTATTGGCACATATTCAATAGTGAATTGATAAGATTACTCTACAGAAATGCAGACAAATCAATATGTTTTATTAAATCAGTTGGGATGATTACTAAGAAAGTTACAGAACAAAAAAAAACAGCCGAAAGCAAAATAGAGAGATCATAACTCCCTATTGTTTGTCAAAGAACATGCTCTAGTTCATTATTTTGTTATCCGCTGAACGGTAATATGCCATTTGTAGAAGCCACTTGTTTTCCCATCCTGAAATTACAGAGATGTGAATATAGAACAACAATCCAGCACCATGGATTCTTAATTAAGTATGAAGCAAAGAAAATATTACTTTAAAGTATAAAATATTAAGAAAGATGGAAAGCTGGGAAAGTTTGTAATACCTGAGGGAACATGCTTGTTACTGCTGCCTTTGACAGAGATACCTGAGACCAACTTGTTGAGAAGAATTCCGAACATCCCAACTGCGAGAACTGAAATTAGTTAGTATAGCGACAAAAATTTCATGGTCTTCCAGATGGCACTCTATTGCCATTCTCATAAAACCATTTTCAAATCAAAAGCAAACACAACTGTACCAAAATAAAACCATACAATTAAAAAATATAGATCAATCAGCTAATAGCATAAGATAACACGTGAAGAGGGTTGTACTATGTAATAACTGCATGATCTCTAATTGTAGTCTTGTAAGTGAATCAAGACTCACTGGAGCGATGTGGAGATTCGCTTAATGTGGAGGAGACTAAGAGAGAGGAAATTGGAAGAGGTGGTGGAGTTGTGAATTGCGTGTATGGCCTAAGGATTTGAAGAGCTAGGTTTTCGTAGGAAATTTATAGTAATTAAGGGCTTTGATGGTGTAGAAGGAACGTTATAGAGGAGATTCAGAATGGCAGGAGGTAGACTTTCTCTTGAAGATGATGAACGTCAAAAGAAGGCGAGTAGTTTAATCGGGCCATGATATAGTTTCCGTTGTATTATGTTGGTCTTAAATCTGGGCCTTTTTTGATGGGTTACATTTGTTAAAGATTATTATAAGTGACGTGTAAGTTTGGTTGGATGGGAATATTTGTACCTGTGTGGCATAGCTTAGGAGTCTTTAAATTAGTCCCTTTTATATAGTAGAGATTTGAAATTTTTAACCAATTATAAAATACTGCATCTTTTTCTTATTAGTTATATTTGTTTTATTTAATGTTATTTTATGTAACCAAAGAAAATTACATAAAAATTTATGTTTTTAATATTTGTGCAAGAACCCTAAAGTTATCATCCGTTTCTATCTAAACAGAAGTATCAAGTTCTATATGAAGAAGAAAACTGCAGATTAAAGTGTTTACTTATTTTACATTTGAAGTAATTGATTTATCACGGTATAAGAGTAGAAGAAATAGTTTTCTTTGCAGTGTTATCGTATATAGCTGCCTGAGAGTTTCCATGTAGTTTATTTAATAACAATACATATAGTTGTTTCCGTTTTTAATGCATAAATCAGAGGAGGAAATATGCATTAAATAATCGGAGAAGGTAGGATTATTTAAGGGAGGTAAAAAAAAATGATTATTTTAAGGAAATGTTATTAATAGTCACAGTGGCATGAGAATGTAAATAAATTCAAAAATTCTGGGGTAGTTTAAACATGTACTTCTCTTTTAATAATAGAGATATATTAAAATTGCAAATATTACATCCATAAACCGAGTTATTAATTTTAAACACGAGTTAACTAAAGTGGAAATCTTATACAGATACATATATATATATATATGTATATATAACATGCTACATATAAGACATATATCTGTCATATGCAACGTTTATTATGCAATTATAGAATACTAGGTGGGAAATTTTAAATATCTCCACACTCATTTTTTTCATTTCTTGTTAAGCTGACGCTGGTTCTTGAAGTGGTCTCTCGGGTTGGCCTCGAAAGGTGCCCTAGGAATAATAGAACCATTCCCACCAGGAGCCTTCATCATCTTCTCTTTCGGGCCGTTCTCTTCCGAGCCTGAGGTCATCCACGAGAGTAGACTCACGGCCGCTCCAATGGCTCCAACCACACCTATGACTTTCGTTGCGGTATCGTAAAATGTTGAACTCTCATCTTTGTCATCTTTTCTCCCAGTGCCGTTCATATTTATATGGCCACTATATGGGTGTTTTGATTTGTTGAGTTAAAAGAAGGGAACCGGGAATGAGTTATATAGATGGCAGTGTACGTTCCTCCTCAAGAGTAATAAAGACTTCAGTTAGTAAAGGGAGGTTTGAACATTTCTACTATTATTATTTCAAAAATGAATTAACTGTTTTACATTGTACTATACTATCGTAAAGCCACTTTCTTGTCTATTGTTCAGAGGTATCTTTAGTACAAGATAAGCTTTTTGTTTGTCCAATGGTTAGAATGAAAGATGCTTTCGCATGTGCATCATGGCTTTGATTGGTAAACTTGTGGAACGGTGGAATGACGTGTGAAATGCAAAGTTATGAAATGAAAAAAAAAACGCATGCGAACGAAAATATAAAGAGAATTTTCATTAAGTGAAAAATTGAGTTTTAGTAGATTGTGGTGGAAATTTTTATAAATTTAACACTTTCATATTACTAAATTATGTGCTATTATCATTTTTAAATTTTAAATAAATAGCAATAAATTTTTAATGATAAATAGTTTTTATAAATAAAGTTATATTTTATTTTTTATAATATTACTAAATTTCAATATATTATTAAAATATTGAAAGATAAGCTAAATATTAATAATAAAAATAAAGTAACTTTAATAAATTCTAGTTATTTTCATATTCTGTAATGATTAGTTTAGTTATTGATATTCATTTTTTCTTATATAAAGTGTATATCATGTAAAATATTTTGATTAATTTAACATATATTCTACCATTCCACAGATTTTAAATTTTTTTGTCACTTAATTAATTTTTTCTACAGCTTAATTATTTTTCTGCGATTCCGCAATTAAGCGATTGTTACCAATCATAGTCATGTTAGATAAAATTTTCAGTGGATAGTAACTTTGAATTATACTAAGTGACAACAACTGTGGATCATTAAATGCAAATTTCAATAGATAAAATTAAAACCACGTAAATGGGGAATAATTTCAGTGTACCTTCCCCCTCCGGAGTAGTTAAGACCTCGGTTAATTACATAGTTAATCCGATGTAACTGCCTTCTATTTTCTATTTATAAAGTTGGTATTAGAAAACCGATTTAACATTTCTACTATATATTACTTCCTCTGTTCCTAAATGTTTGATGTTTTGAAAAAAAATGTTTTTAAAAAAATTGATTTTTTTTATTTTTGCAATGTATGATTTAATGAAAAATTATAAGTTTCAAACAAATTAATGGTGTTTATTGAATTTTTATTGGTTAAAAGTCATGGAAAATTATTATTCACAAAAAATAATGCATTTACAATCAAAATTTAATAAATTTTCTTAATATATGTGAAAAATCTAAAATATCAATCGANCATCAATCGAACGAATGGAATATTATTTATAAAATCAATGAATTAATTACATCGTACTATAAATCCCCTTTCTTGTCTATTGTTCAGAGATATTTTTTTTTCACTAAAGGCATTCAAAGATACCTTTAGTACAAGATAAGCTTTATCTTTGTCTAATGGTTAGAATGAAGATGCTTTCTGCATCATGTTTGGATGAGTTTTTCAATTGATAGTACCTTTGAATTATTACTAAAGTGACAACAACTTTAAATAATTGAATGCAAAAACATTTCTACTATTATTATTTTTAAAAATGAATGAATTATTTTACATTGTACTATAGTAGGTTAAAGCCACTTTCTTCTCTATC
>OVBX01008452.1:0-10012 GCA_900406325.1 Erucastrum elatum
TACTTCCTTCTCTTCTTCACTCTTCTTCCTTCTCCTCACATACACTCTATGAGGCATATCATAATCATGCGGAAGCCATGTTCGCTGACAATAACTTGGATATCAAATACGGGTTGAAAATCCTAGCAAACAAATCACTCATACATGTATTTAACAATGGAGATATAGTGATGCACAAGTTACTACAACAAGTGGGTAGATAAGCCATTCAAAGACAGGAGCCTTGGAAACGCCAGATCTTGATTGACCCTCAACAGATCTGTGATGTTCTTGAACGTGCCGAAGTAAGTTCTTTCTCTTGTATTGTTAAATTCTCTTTTTCTCCACTAAATTATAAGTGTCGTTGTAGCATAAATTATTTGTCACAAAATAAGTTTCTTTTTTTTATGATATGAATGTAATGACAATTAATTTAAAAGGAGTACTTTAAACAAGTCATTTAATGAGGGCACGAAAATAATTTTTATTCTACTAATAATATATGTATATATTTGGAATATTGGTTTAGGGTACAAGAACTGTGTCTGGCATATCATTTGATATATCTGATATTGAAGAAGTGTCTATAAGCCCTAGAGCTTTTAAAAGAATGCCTAATCTCCGATTTCTTAGAATTTACAAAAGTAAAGATATTGATGGAGATGATATAGTGCATATACCTGAGGATACAGAGTTTCCACGTCGACTGAGGTTATTACATTGGAAAGCATACCCGAGCAAGAGTCTTCCTCGTACATTTCATCCTGAATATCTCGTTGAATTCGATATGCGGTTTAGCAAGCTCGAGAAGCTTTGGCAAGGAACTCAGGTTGGTTTCTATGTTTGCTTATTGTATATGCTTGAAAGTACATAGTTTCTCATAATATAATAATGTTCTTTTCCTTTTGTTGTGCTGTTTTACATCCAGCCACTTACAAATCTGCGACAGATGAATTTGTCCTGGTCTTTCGAATTAAAGGAACTCCCGGATCTTTCAAAAGCTGCAGATCTCGAGTTTTTGTATTTGCATGGTTGCTCCAGTTTGGTAGAAATTCATTCCTCAATTGGAAATCTTGATAAGCTATTTTGGTTGGACATGAGTTTCTGTAGAAAGCTACAAGTTGTTCCGACCCGCTTCACCTGCGCACCCTGTGCTGTCGTCAGTATGCTAGGATGCTCACAGTTGAGAAACTTTCCCAGTTTTTCCACAACCCTCAGATCACTTTTAGTCGCAGACACAATGTTAAAAGAGTTGCCTGAAACAGTTACCCTCTGGTCTCTTACCGTTGTGGATCTTACTATATGGGGCGAGGAAGCAGGTGTTGAGGAACTTCCAGACTGGATCAAATATATTCAGGGGTTAGAATCGCTTTACGTACAAGGCTGTTCGAAACTTGCATCACTGCCAGAGCTCCCTGACTCGCTCCAAAGACTAACAGTAAACAATTGTGAATCACTGGAGGCCATATCTCTGGATGTTAACTTTGGAATATCTTGTAGTTTTGTCAACTGCTTTAAATTGGGTCGAGAAGCAAGGAGAGTGATCGAGCTATCATTGAATGCATGCCTACCCGGAAGAAATATACCTGCAGAGTTTGATCACCGAGCTACAGGGAATTCATTGACCATCCGATCATTGAGCTCAGATTCCAGAGAATTTAGGTTTTGCATAGTGGTTGCCCCTAAACCACAGACTGAAGTAGATCCTAGCAGATTTCTATGTCGCATGCGCATAAACCAGGGTTGCTTCATTGACAGGAGTAACATGTTTATGCATTTTCTGGAGAATATCCAAGTGGGGCATCTATGTATAGGTTTCATTGAATTGGCTACCGAGCATGGATGGCTTGAACAAGAGAATGAGGTAATGTTCGAATTCACCAGCACCTGCCATGAGCTCGACATTATTGAATGTGGTGTCCATGTGTTTACCGTGGAAATCTAGATAAGAAGGAATGAGTAAGATGAAGCCAGCAAATCGTCTCAAGTCTTTTACTATTTTTGCTTCACAGAGGCATGTCTTTGGTTTGAGAGAGAAAGGAGCTTGTGGTTCTTACCTGATTGTAAATTTACCGATTCCATCAAGTCTTTGGAGGACAGTTAACAGATGTCAATACTCATTTGATACCGAGAAGATTTGTGAATGCAGTAATTTTTCTTTAACTACACACTAGATTTATCATCTGATATATTGGCTCTCCGTTTTACTTTCAACTTCTTCTCGAGAAGTGGACACTCTCTTCTTTCATCTGCAGACTGCAGCTCATCTTTTTTACTTGTTTCCACTGATTCAGTCTCATCTAGAAAGAAAAGGAGTTCCTCATCCACTAGAGGCTCTGGTTAGTTCTTCATTGATGCTCTAGCTCGATACCGTAACTGATTCTTAAGTTCTCTGCCTCCTGTTTTAGTTGCAGAGCCTTCTCTTCTCTGCCTCCTGTTGATTCCTTCCATTGGTAAATCCTCCTCCTCAGCCTAATTTCAGTGCCTTAGATTTGCTCATCTCCTCACATCTCGAAGCATTAGTCGTAGTTTGTTTAACAATGGGTCTTTAACTAAGATAGCCAAATATCCCATGTTTTTTTATCATGCTCGTTATTCTCTTATCCCATAAGCAATTGCTCAAGCATGTTGTAAATCTCACAAACCATTTTTAATTTGTCCATCACATCAGAATTTATTCTTTAAACCAGCTAAAATTTATGATCTGGTAACTATTTCAGGAAATTGTGTACGTGAATTATCTTGGAGGAGGGATTAAGGTTCCAAGATAAGCTTATTGTTAAAACCCCTTGTTAAAAAGGGTTCCAAAGATTTGAATTGTATAACTTTGTTTTTTTTTGGTTGTAAATATACAAAATGGTAGATGGATAGTAGCACAATCTGACACATAACAAAAGACATTTCTCAGCATTAACTGCATTAGAAACTCTAGCCGCCGGAGGGGGAAAAATGTTAAAGATTTTCAATGGCATAAAAAAAAAGCCCTTTAGTTTTTCTAATATAAATTTTTTAGCTTAAAATAAGTGATAAAGTGATTCGAACTCTTTACCCGACCATTTATATAATCACACTCAAACACTGAACCAATGACGATTTTAAAGTAATTGGCCCCTAAATAATATTTACTCTAACCGGCCCTGAAGCAAATGCTTGATCTGCTTCCTATCAGGCACGGTCCTGTGGCTATGTTAGCATCGGAATCCCCAATTCTCTTATTTTATTTCTTGTGATTTATTGATGTTGGTTTGGGTGCCTGCTGTGGAGTTTTTGGCTTTTTATTTGATGATATCTACGCTATTGTCAAGTCAAAATTTGCTTTAGATTTGAGTTGTGATGCTTCTATTTTTTTTCGGTAGCGTGTAGTTATGGTCGATTTGTTTTTGCCGGTTCTAGTTTTTTTAGATTCGTCGGTGTAAGGTGTACTTGCTGTGGAGGTATCTGCTAGATCTCTTCTTTATCTACCATAGATTGGGTAAGTGTTTCGAGATGAAGCAGTGAGTTTGAATTGTAGTAAGTCTTCTCTTACGAGGAGGATGACCAGCATTAGCTCTGTAGATCGCTATTCTGACGAATTAGTGTTCGCGTGTAAGAACTGTGATTTTTGCCGGTGTTTTTTTCCTTTAGCGTTTCAAGTTCGTAGGTCCTTGAATCTGGTAGTGTATCTTTCAGAGTTGGATTTGCTTAAGTCACTGATTCTTTGGTTATCTTCAGTCTTGTGGTTTTCAGGATCAATCCATCAATTCCAGTTTTAGTAACTATAGTTCTCTGCAGCTTATTTCTCGTATTATTCTATCTTATTGCTAACTTTTGTCTCCTTTTTTTAGCTATTATTTTTGGAAATATTATTATTTTCTACCTGTTCTTGTAATCTACGGTGTATCTCATTATGAAAAATCTAATAATAGTAGCACAATCGTAAAGGCTAACGTTGTAATTATTCTAGTTGCATAATCAAGGAAACAAAATCGATGTTTTTTTTTAACACCAAAATTAATGTCTGACAGAAAACAAAACAGTTTTCTCGTTATCAAAGACAACCGGATAAAAAAGATAACTGAATCATGTAATTAGTCAATTAATTTTTCACTTAATAATACTAGGTTTCTGTCTGCGCTACGCGCAAATTATCTGTAATAAGATTTTTTTCTATTTTTATATATGATACATTTGCATATATTATTACATACTATTTGATTGATACTATAAAATGTGTAACACAATAAAGTAGCTTAGGAGTCCTGCTTTGGGACTTTTTACTTGTTTAGTTTCACTTTACCCTGCATATGAGCTTGTGAGTTTGTTATCAACCTTTCTGGATTATAAAAAAAAATAGTAAATGGTTTTTGTTATAATTTTATTATATTGTATTATCATTTCTTTTTTTGTCGACAACATGTGTTATCATTTCATTTGTTATGTTTCTAATATTATGTTTCTATTTTAAAATTTGATTATAATCTCAATATATACTTATACTTTTGTTTAGTTTTCTCAGTAAATAAAGAATTTTTTTTTGTTAGATATTTTGTTTGTGTGTACACTGTTTTTTTTGTTGAATATTATTATATATTTAGAAACCAAATACGAACACAATTTTGAAAAAAAATAGTTGTGGTTTTTTTTCTCATCTGTTAAACTCCACTTACATATTATGTGGGGTGATCTAATACACACTGTAATCATATATAAATAATATTAATTGACATAAATTTTACGCTTATTATGTTTTTCTTGTCAAACATTGAGTCATAAACTTAACCATCTCACTACCCTCGACTTGAGAGTATCATTGCTGTCCTTAATGATATGGAACAGAGCCCTGCGAAGGCTTTTTGATGCCGTAAGCAAAATAAAAATAACGTTTTGAAAAAAGATACAAAAAGATTTTATTATCATATCATTTTTATTTTAAAAAATATAAAAATGAAACATGCAAATCAGTCTTTTATTTACATATTTTCTGTTAAGTCTGTAAAATAAGCAAAAAAAATATATAAAGAAGAAGTAAAAAAATTAATATGTTAAAAAGTGATTATATAAACATCTAAGTTGTAATTATAGAAATAAGTGAAAATAACATTGCTAGTGATTTGTTGATCTATGTAATCTAGTTAATAAGTAACTAAGAAAATTTGGTTATGTATGTATAAAATAAAATATATAAATATATGCCTTATAATTTTTTGTTAAAATTAATGAACAGAAGCGAGTGCTTCAAATCGGCTTGAGTAGGCACGGCTCTGATATGGAACCACAAAATTCCTGATGTCTGACTATTTTTTTGCAGTAAGCATCTCTTAGAAATGCTTCTCCGTCTCCTGAAGTATTCCAACAGAATAGAATTGCATAAAAAGCTTAAGAATGTGAAACATGTGTAAATTTAATAATAGAAAATGATATTGCAACAAACAATGATTCTCAGGAAGAGACTTACATGTTCAATGATTCTCAGCTTCAGATTTTCACCAGCTTTGTCACCCAAAAGAACCACAAACCATGCTTTTTTCATTCTCGAACTCACCCTTGTATTTGTTCCAGAGAGATAACCATTGAATAACCACCATTGTAACTACCTGTTTTAGAAGCACATGGTACTAACAATATAAAACATCAGAGACTACTCATAACCCATATCAAAACAGAAAATAACAAAACAAAGTTTATGGAGAAATAATATTTTTTCTTCCACAGTTCCATAGAGCAAGGTTGATGGCATTGGGTCATTAGGTGCCAAGACCAAGAACCAACAATATCTTTCTCAGGACCTACTGTTCGAAGATCAAAGAGAACTAATCTTACACTAACCATAGGAAGTATAATATACCAAATTCGGAACCAATGGTATGCCGCTTACTGGAATCCACTGCTACGGGATTTCTATTGCAGAAGGTAATGCCGTATATTGCGTTGACGCCACGGAAGATTTCAAATCACTCACTGTTATGGGTATTACCTATATGAGTGAGTTTTATATGGTTATTTATAGAGACACCCAGGAAATCAATCATGGTACATTTTAAATAAGTGAGAACATATAAGCAACTCAAGCAATAAATCTTTGGTAAGGACAAAAACTACCAAAAAACTGAAACTTAAGGGAATCCTTACTGAAGCATTAGCTCATAGTAAATTCTCTTGAGCTCCAACAAATTTGGTCTACCAGCAGGAGCCTCTTCTACAATGTTCTCCCTGTTCATAGGTTTTTCCTCATCTTTTTCGTATCTGCATTAAAAAACTCTAGGATTGATCTTCCTAGATATATAAGATTTGTGGACGCACAAAATCTTGAGAATCCAAACTCAAGCAAACCTTGAAAGATACTCAAAATTAGTTAGCACATATATTAAATAACAATACATCAGAAGTCCTTGCTTGATTAAATGTGATTTCTCTTTCTTTCTTTTTTGGCATAGCGCCAAATGTCTCTGCATATTAGTAAGGATTACAATGCATAAAAAGGTTCCAATGTCAGCATGCAGTCTATGTCAAAACTAATAAAATGGAAATATATAAAAGTTGATGTTCAATATGTTTACTTGTTCGAATTAATTTTGCGTGAAGTGACATGTTGACCAAATAATTACAATATCACGACCCATCATCGTCACCATCCTCGCATGATACAGCCTCACAGTCTCGCTCTTCAACTTTGGCTTTAGTGCCGCCACTTCAGATCCGAGCCACATGAACTTATCCCCTAACTTCGTATCCCACGATGAAAACTGTACTGCCCGCAATCAATTGTGAACTTTCGACAGCTGGTCTTGCGTCTGCAGCAGCTCATTTTGGAATATGATGTAGCGTGCTGGTATTCAGTTTGGTTGAATGGAACTCATTCTCTAGCAAAGAAATTGAGTAAGAACTTGAAAGCAAGAGACAACTTCAGTTGAGTTATACAAAAACGACAACTCAATCCAATGGAAGTGCAAACGAAAGGTTGCTACCTTATAAAGTTCAAAATGTTTTAGCGTCATCTCTTTGGGACTGAAGTGTGTCGCGATAGTGGGGGAGAGCCAGAGTTCCTTATCCCTGAAAAACATTGATCATGTGTGTTCTGAAGTTATTTTAATCGCAAAAACAATTTAAAGTACACACTCTTGCACAAACCCGAAAGGTGGATGGATATGATGGTTCAAGAGAATAAGTGGATCAAATAAAGAGATGTTTACGTTCTTACGTATTTTTGTGAAACCCCTGAAGATCTAATTGTCCTTTACACGACGGCTTCATCGTCTTCCTTCTCTTCGTCGTCCTCAGAGATGTCTTCTGATTCTTCAGACTCATCTCGGCCGAAAGGATCCCCGTCGCTACCATAGAAACGACCGAGACAAAACAGCCCGAAACAATGCCGTAGACGACAACATCTTTCTGATTCCTCCGGTTCTTCGTACCTTGATTCCTTTAGGTATGGGGATTAAGTATTGTAGCTCTTCTGATTCCTCTGTTTTGTTAAATAGAGCAGCTACTATAAGGGTCAGGCTAGGGAAATTGAAGAGTTCAAGAGGGTGATGATGGAGTAATGAAGAGGGAAACTGTCTTTACATCGTAGATTTTTAACGTTTGAGGGCTTTCAAGAGATGATAGGGAGATGATAGTGGAGGAGGAGAATAAGATAAGTTACTATGGGCTTCAGTCTATTAGATGTATATGAGAAGTTGACCTGACAGTTTTATTGGATGTAAATATTTTAGCTGATGTGGCATAGCTTAGGAACCTCTAAATTAGTTCTTTTTATATAGTAGTATTACATAAGTCTGTTTCATTTTTTTAATAAAGATAAAATTGAGAAGAAAACATAGAGAGATAATATATTAATATAATTAAAACATTTTTATAACTAAATGAAAAAAAAAACAAAAAAAACACATTACCTAAATGAAATGAAATGGTATTAGAACTAAAGCAAAATAGTAGTAGCTACGAAAAGACTGAGGAACAAGGTAATAATGAATAAACAAAGAAAAAGAACAAGAAAAGTGATGAATATAAGTGGACAAAAAATCAAAAAATAAAATAAAGAAATGAGGAGAAAATAAGAAGGAAAGAGTTAAAGAGAAGACTTTGATCTTTCTCTGAGTGGGGGCAGAGTGAGAATTTTAACCAAGCAAACTGCAGAATCTTAATAATCTTGGAGTAATTAAATTTATTTTTAGTTTTCAGTGGTGGCAGTTGCCCCCTTTCGCTCTGAGTAGGTTCGCCAATGAAGGGTCTAGAGTTAAAACCAGTGAAGTGTTTACAAGAACGCTTTTATTGATCGTAAGACTAATTTAACACCACCTCGTCTCATGCGCAAAAGGTTAGCTTGGGATGATAATAGATAGTTGGTGCCATAATATCTGTCAACATAATTTGACATAAGATTATATTAAATCATGGAAGAACTCATATAAGACAACATCGTTCTGGTTGAGGGAAAATGACTAGATATTTTTATACCACCAAAACCAGTCATGAAACAAGATTAAACTATTTTAGATCACCACTTCGAATTAGTTAATGAGTGATATTCCGTTACATAGCAAAAGCAAAGCAGCTTCATCTCTCTTTCTCACAAGTCAAGTGTCAGTGGTGAATAAATCTTTTTCCACATTTTTTCCTACATATAGCTCATCCAGACACATTATTGTATATCTGATCGTGAACCTTTTTCCGCTACTCTAGCTCATGGCACCTTCTTCTTCTTCTTCTCCGCCTCGCAACTGGAGATACAACGTCTTCGTGAGCTTCCATGGACCCGATGCCCGTAAAACCTTTATCAGTCATTTACGCAGGCAGTTTCACGAAAATGGGATTACGATGTTCGATGATCAAGGGATCGAGAGAAGCCAAACTATCGCCCCTGCTCTCGCACAAGCGATCAGAGAATCGAGGATCTCGATCGTGGTGTTCACGAAGAACTATGCCTCTTCCAGCTGGTGTTTGGATGAACTGTTGGAGATTTTGAAGTGTAAGGAAGATATGGGACAAATAGTGATGACGATCTTCTACGGAGTAGATCCTTCTCATGTTCGGAAACAAACCGGAGACTTTGGGGAAGTTTTCAGCGAAACATGTGCTCACAAAACAGAGGAGGATAGGCGGAAATGGAGCCAAGCTTTGACCGAAGCTAGCTACATTGCGGGAGAAGACTTCCGAAACTGGTTGGTGTTTATTTAAATTAAGTTTATATTTCTTATGTGAGTGGTCATCCAAGAGACAAAAAAGCATATTAAGATGTTCAATCTAAATAATAGGGAATTACGGTAAATTGAATAGCAGTTAGATGATTAAGGTAATGTTTTCCGTTGAATAAGTACTAGAAATACATGTCATATAAATTATTTGGAATAGAGGAATGACATCACTCAGTTTTTTTGATATTTCTCATGACTAATTGATAGGAAACAATGCTTTATAATCTCTTTTTTTTTAGGGACAATGAAGCGAAAATGAAGAAAATTGCAAGAGATGTATCAGATAAACTAAATGCTACACCGTCTAGGGAATTTGATGACATGGTTGGACTTGAAGCTCATTTATGGGGTATGATGTCTTTGTTAGATTTTGATTATGATGGAGTTAAGATGGTTGCAATCTCTGGACCCGCTGGGATTGGTAAGAGTACCATTGCCAGAGTGTTACATAGTCGACTATCTAATAGGTTTCAGCTTAGTTGTTTTGTGGACAACCTTAGAGAAAGCTACCCCACAGGTCTTGATGAGTATGGTATGAAGTTGCGTTTACAAAAACAGTTTCTTTCAAACATTTTGAACCAGAATGTTATATGCCATATAGGTGCGATAGAAGAAAGGCTACGTGACCAGAAAGTGCTCATTATTCTTGATGATGTGAATAATATAAAGCAGTTAGAGGCTTTGGCAAATGACACTACATGGTTTGGTCCTGGAAGTAGGATTGTAGTAACCACAGAAAACAAAGAGCTTTTGCAGCAACATCGTATCTGTTGGACCCGAATATGACCCTCAGGTGAGTTACCGGTAAAACGTGAGCTACCAAGTGGGCTGCATAAAGCCCATCATATTGGTAAGAGCTG
>OVBX01008456.1:0-10008 GCA_900406325.1 Erucastrum elatum
TATGTTAAGTTAATTAGATTGTTAGAGAATAGACCAACATAGACTTTTTTGATAGTCCAAAATATAGTCGATAAAAAGTTTTTATATTTTAATAGTATTGATCCATAAGAACAAATTTAAGATAATTTAGATGCAACATAAAATCTAAAATACTTGAATACCCTTAATACAAAAATAAATAGTTCAAAATTAACTAGTTTTAAATAATTAATATTTACCGTCAAAACCATAAAATCAACTTTTTAATCAAAATTGTAAAAATAATAGTCCTTCACTAAAATAATTAAATCAGATTTTTTCCAAAACCGTAAACTAAGAGATTCCATTCGCTAAAACTGCTATTTCCCGCCATAGCCAAAAATCAAAATTTCCATAAAAATTGTACAATTGAATTTTCTACTAAAATTAATAATCGGGTTTTTCTACAAAAAAAACTGCAAAAATCTGATTTTCTCGCTAAACCGCAAAACTGAAGTCTTTGCCACAAAAAAAAAAAATACATATCGTTCTTACTCAGTTCACTATCAACTGATTGTGGATCTGTTGCAGCTTTTTGATATGCAGATATTGGTTCCATAGCTTCGTCAATGATGTTTCTCTGCTCTATTTTATCACTCGAACTTGATGTAATTTGTGGTATCATGAAACATAACTTCTACCATCACAGCACAATTGAGACTTATTATACTACTAATGTTTCATAAGTATGAAAAAATGGTCATAAAAATATCAAATTTCTATTTCTGGCCATTTAGTACATCAACTTTTGCGTGGACAACTTAAAACATCAAGTTCTATTTGACTTTCATTTTAATTTCCAAAGTTTTGTTAACTAAATCAAATTAGACATGTTGTAAATAAACTAACAAAACTTCTCCTTAGAAATGTTCTCTAAATGTGTTGATAGAAAGTAAATAACAGCTTAACGACTATAACATCCCAAATTGTCTCTGTGCTTGGAAAAGTGTGAATTGTTTACACGGAAGGATTGTTAAAGAGTAAAATCAGTCTAGGAAGGTTCTCAAGAGCTACGGTGAAGACGCCACCAAGTATAAACATTAAAAAGAATGCAAACATTATCCTCCCAATGTATTTCAGACTTTGATCTCCTACAACTTCTGCTTTCATAGCTTTAGCAGGCTTTGAATCTTTGGAACCCTGCAAATCAAAAACCGTACAATGTTGAAAGCATAACTAATACAATAAGAAGAAGAAGCTTTATTCTGATTTTACTGTCTTACAAGTTCGGTCTAGTTTGGTAAGAAAGTGTACAAAAGATGATTCTCTCTACTCTTAACAGAACAAAGACACATACCGTTGGTATTACAGAAGGAAACTGTCTCTGAAAAGTGTCCTCCTCTCTCTCAGTTCCTGCAATCAAGAGAAGTTAGAGAGAGAGAGAGCTAATTAGCAAAAAGGAGAAGCCAATTTGAGTAATTCGAATATTATTAAATTACCAGGCAAAACAGAATCGTCAATCACTGTCTTAAGCATCCAACCATGTCCGTAACTCACGAGAGAAGCACCATCACCGAAACTGATAGGCTCTTCACCTTCCTTCGCCGCTTCGATGTAAAGTGCTTTGGATTTGGATGAGGAACCGAGTTTCCGATTGATGACGGAGACGGCGAACTCGGCCTTGGTCCCAGCTGTGAATCGGTAGTCTTTACCAGAAATTGCGTTAAAATGCATAGCTCTCAATCTCGGCCGTTAAAATGTCTTTTTTTGGTCAACAAAATATCTTTTTTTTTTTGGAACGGCTCTGTCAAGAAAATGTCTATTCATGATTTGTCCATTCAAATGATTTCCCACTTATCCAATAATGTGTGATCTCAACTGTACAAGTGAGTCTTCGTCGACTTGACTTCCGATCTACGGCTCACATTTTCTGAGTCTCGTGACAACGGAATGAAGTTTTATAGTTTTTACCTTTTTTGAAGTCTGCACTCTAGTTGTCCCTACCATTTGCTGTTTTCTTTCATTTCCTTCTATCTAAAAAGTTTTGAAAAAAGTTACGAACATAATTTTTTTGTCGCTATATCAAACCAGGTAACACTCAGACAATTATTTTTTAGAATCCACCATATACGTATAATGGAACATCACACATTTTATTACGTAAAAATTATCTTCAAATTTCGATCAAATATTACGTAAAGGCAGAATGAAAACGACGAAGAGCAACATACATATTATTCATCCAAATGGTTTGTTGTTCACCGAGATTAATGATTTACAACATATATATTCACAATCTAAACAGATTTTGGGCGATTGCATAAGTCTCGTTTCCTCCTCTAGTAAAGGGTTACAGTAAAGATAAATTATTCATTCTCATATTTTACTAACACGCATCGACCGGTTATTAATAAAAAAAATGTCACTTTCAACTTTAGTATGAACTCTGCAGAACCAAAAACGCAAGCACGTGCCAATATTTTTTATCCTCCAAATTTGTCATCACATGCCAATTGTTTTTTCTAACAAAAAGTGGAAATTTTGGAGTTTTCTTGCTCTATTTGGTTTTCCGTTTGAAACTTTTTTTCCGGGTGGGATTGCATCAGTTGTGTTGGTCCAGACAATGTTAAAAAAAAAACTTGTTTGGGTGCAACTTTTAAATCTATTAGTATTGTTTCTTTTGATTAACTTGAAAAACAATTATTGTATCGCAGAGCTACATTATAATCTAGGTCCGTTAAGCATACATGAAAGTTACAGAATAGCCTAAGGTCTAAATAATTCTATTGGAACAACGTTAAATACACAACGCTAATGAGTAAACTCTGAGATTTAAGTGGTCCCCGTCTTGAGGGGAGGGGGTTTATCCACTGCAAAGAATCCGAACCCTATTGAGTAATAACGCCAAATAACCTTCAATATTGTTTTCAAAGTAGTTGATGTAATATCGAGAAACAAAAAAATTACTAATGAGAAGATCACTATCTCAAAATAAATTGGAATTAAGTTTTCTGATCTTATTATAAATGTATCCACCATTTTCTCTCTTGGTTCACCAATTGCTCTAGGCGAAGATGCCACCTTTTTTCCTTTTTCTTGCTTTTATGATTGGTTTTGTGGGCGTAGATAATCAAGTACCTGAGGCCGCAGCCCCTCCATCATCTTCTGGTTCTTTCTCTTGATTTTTCTCTCCATCTCCAAAAGTTTCATATAAGCAATCATATCGTTCAACTTTTCTGTATTTTGTTTTGTAACGTTCTGTTTCGTCTAGTTTAGTATACTTTGTCTATTTCTTTGTTTCATATTGTTCTTTGTGAATTAATATAAAGTTATAGATCGTAAATGCCTGTTTCTTTTGCAACATTATGTTCTTCGGGATTTTTGATCTCACATTCTATGTTCTGAAACAAAAATATTTTTGTATCGGATTTAACTAGTGTATTTTTTTGTGACACTCTGTTCTTCTTGATTCTCCAACTCTCTCTCTCTCTCTCTCTCTCTCTCTCTCTCTCTCTCTCTCTCTTAGTTTTTTAGAAATGGCGTTTAGTGTTTTTCTTTGTTTCATATGAACAAAATAAAGAATCAATATAATCTTATCGATAGTGAAAAGCGGTTTCTATTCCAACACTGTCTTTCGTGATTATTAAATCCTTTTCTCCCTCTATATTAAAGTTTCTTATAACCACAATCGTTCAATATTGTATTTTCTTTTGTAACACTCTGTTTTCATCTGTGTTTTTTTTCAGGAGAATCCCCCACAGATGTTGATCCACAAAGCCCACAATCACTGCCCTTACCATCTACCTCTCCACCTAGACATCTCAGAAATAGTAAGGGCCATAATTTGCCACCAATGAAAGAATTTATATAATCTTATCGATAGTGAAAGCCGGTTTATACTGCAACATTCTCTCTTTCGTGATTATAAAATCCTTCTCTCCCTCTTTGATCATATAATTATATCTTTTAATGTTTTATTTTCTTTTGTGACATTCTGTTTTCATCTAGCTTACTAGGCTCTCTTTGTGTGTATTTTTTTTTCAGGGGAATCGCCAGCGCTTGTTGATCCACAAATCGAAATGGCATCACAATCACAACCCTCGACATCTACCTCTCCACCTAGACATCTCAGATATAGTAAGGGCCATAATTTTGCCACCAATGAAAAAATTTATATAATCTTATCGATAGTGAAAGCCATTTCTACTGTTACATTCTCTCTTTCGTGATTACTAAATCATTTTCTCCCTCTTTGATCATACAATTATATCTTTCAATGTTTTATTTTCTTTTGTGACATTCTGTTTTCATCTAGCTTACTAGGCTCTCTCTGTGATTTTTTTTTCAGGGGAATCGCCAACAAATGTTGATCCACAAAGCCAAATGGCACCACAATCACTACCCTCGACATCTACCTCTCCACCTAGACATCTCAGAAATAGTAGGAGCCATAATCTTGCCACCAATGAAAGCGACCCATTCATGAACTTAGCCCCAAGCCACCCCAGGAGTAGGCGTTTACAAGACCAAATCCCAGATCCTCACCGAATGGACAAAATGAGCTGGATATCATTGGGATACTGTTTCATGACTGGGATCGAGATCAATGGGCTTTACGCGCAAGTACAAGATCCAATAAACATCACCACCAGAGTCCAGATTGTATCGTATGTCACAATGATGGCGCTCTGTTGCTTAATCGCCGCAAACGCCATTTTCGCCCGCGGGCTCCCAAAGGCGGCATATTTCATGGATCGGGCTGGTGTCAGC
This sequence comes from Erucastrum elatum, assembly GCA_900406325.1. Classification (NCBI taxonomy): domain Eukaryota; kingdom Viridiplantae; phylum Streptophyta; class Magnoliopsida; order Brassicales; family Brassicaceae; genus Erucastrum; species Erucastrum elatum. The sequence continues at coordinate 4,729 of OVBX01008456.1, forward strand.
CTTGTGTTGGTGTCTTCCGTCATTGCGGCTACCCCCGGTTTAAAAATCTTATTCTCTGCGGCGTGTTTACTTCTTCTGATATTGGCATATTTTATTCAAGTTATTCTAATACATACTAGGAACTAGGAACACATGTAATGTCTATTTAGTTAAATAATTAAAGATGTCTCTAGTATGTTTTTTTTTGTAACTAAATGTCTCTAGTATGTTGACAATTAAAAACATGTAAACCCAACTAATACTATACACGGATGAAAATATTTTATAATTACTGGGATTATATAATTGTTGTTTTTTTCTGTCTTCTAACTTGTATTTATGCTTCTGATCAACTTTTTTTCTAATCGCATTCATTAAAGGAAGCCTATTTAAATTCATTCAAATGGAGATTTGATATAGTTAAAACAGATAATATAAAAAAAGACTAACTAAGTATGTAATTCCTTGAGTTATTCGTCTGACAAATTTAAAACGTGTCCGAACGAACCAAAATGATTATATCGCTTACTGACTAATAAAAAGCCATCTCGCAAACTAATTGGTGACAGCACGGTACTAAGGTTTAATTTGATCACTCTTAAAATGTTACGATGAAAAGCGAGAGAATGTCGTCTTCATGCTATTTTGATTTCGCACAGAAAGTCATGTAAAACTTCTGGAGATGAAAAAAAAAACAGAAATAAATGAGTTCACATGCTTGCTGAGTTGCTGGCTTATAAAACATTAAGAACTAATTTGTTTCCTTAAATGTAGTGTGTGTATATATATATATATATATATATATAATATATATATATCCTCTTCTGAATATGATCTTCCTTGCATTTGGTTTTGAATTTACATATTTAAACTTTTGGTTTAATAGCAGAACTATGCTCCAAATATTGAATTTGAAAACAAGTTTCTAATACGACACTGAATGATGTAACTGCATATTTGGATTTTAGATTATTTCAAAATGAAACAGGTATCTTACTCGTTTCAATATGTGTTGCAGAAAAAATATTGTTTCAATATGTAACTTTTTAAGTTCAAAAGAAAATGTAACTTTTATTATGAAATTTATTTTTTCATACATCAAAAAAAAAATACAAAGTTACAAACTTAAATAAGAAAGTAGGCGAAATGGGCTTTCTTTTTTTGTCATGTATATGGTTGATATTGATCACCAAAAGTACAACTAGGTTCATACAAGAACTAAGGTGGAATGAGCAACAAAAGGCAATAGCGGAAATACATAGGATACGAAAGCTGGACATACCCAGCCACAAGCCGGATAAAATTAACCTGAAATACTTTGAACTTGACCTTCACCTATGTTCAATTACTCCACAAAGCTTCAGACACTTCTCCCAGCAACTTTACAGAGAAATCATTCCACGAATTGATCATCCAAAATAGCCGGAAGCTTTTGTTTTTACTAAGAAATAGCCGGAAGCTAGTACCGAAACCATATTGACGACCACCAAAGAGAATCAGCCAAAATTAATAGCGCAACTTGACCAGAGCTAACCTATTTTATATTTTTTTTTTGTAAAATATAAAATACTAGTGTTTATCCCGTGATATTTTTTTCATGCAAAAAAACAAACTACTTAGTTCAGTACAACAAAAATGTTCTTTCTGATACCAGGAAGTAAAAATCAGTAAAAAATGGAAAAATAATTAAATCTAAATAGCATAAATAATAAGCTACATAAGACTTGACCAAACATGCCGAACTCAATTAAATACTCTAATCTAAATGGTATGTTGTAGTGAAAGCAGAACTGTGCAAGGCTTTTTGATGTCGTAAGCAAAAAAGAAGAATACATATATTAACGATATTGCCTTATGACAAACTAGTATATATATAAGTATCAGTATTTCCGAAAAAATGAAGTTTCGCTAGAAGATACAAAAGTATTTTATTATCACTTTATGTTTATTTAACAAATATAAAATTTAAATATACCAATTAGTCTCTTAGTTACATAGTTTAAAAAAAATTGTAACTAAGCATTAAAAATTATATAAAGATGAATTTAAAAAAAATAATATGATATAAAGTGATTATATAAATATCTAATTGTAATTAAAGAAAATATGTAAAAACTAACATTGATTGTTATTTGTCGATCTATATAATCTAGTTAAGAAACAATCAACAAAGTTTGTCTATGTATGTATAAAATAAAATATCTACATGTATGCTCTATATTTGTTTTGCAAAAATTATTCAATAGAAGCGAATGCTTTAAATTCTCTCATGTATGCACGGCTCTGAGTGAAAGCATAGATGAGAAATTGTTTGTATATGCGAAAAAGAAAGAGAACCATCAGAACACCTTCGATTAAATACATTTATGAAGTTGATTGACTAAATGCCTATTTTCTTGGCATTTAAGAGGATGCACTTGAGATATCAAACACCTGAAACAAAAAAAAAAATTGATAGCAGGAACGATAGACCAATTTATCAAGAAACTGAACCAATTAACATAGATATGTAGCTAATATATACAGATCTCTAGTAATTATGTTTCAGAATTTATTCCTTGTTCCCAAGGCAACACCATTTCAACACTTCTTGTTCTCTATATAAACCTTTATTTCTTACCGGAAACCTGAAATACTGAAACTACATGAGAAAATGTTTTTCCAAGATGTTTTCAACATATATCTGCTATATATAGTAGGAATACGTAACGTATTATACGTGTTAACAATCTGATCATGTAGTGAATTAATAGAAGCACTAACCTTTTTCTAAAGGTCTTCTTGTGATTTTATCACATCAGCCGCTGCTTTTTATCTTTTTTTTCTTCTCTTTCCGGCTGGTCTTACAACGAGATCTCTTTATTATAATGAATTTCCAGCAGTTCATATAATTCATATCTACTCTTTCTCGAACCTCTTAGTCCTAAAACTGGTTTTTGATGAAGCAATGTATAATCGGAAATCGAACTCTGCTATTGTTCGGAACATTAAGTAAAACCCAATTCTGAATAGGGATTTTGAAACCAAAGAAGTGGACTATATCTGTTATTTGATTTGGAGTTCTTCTGCTGTTTACATATTGAATCTGAAATATATACGTATATGTAATGAAAATTTAAAAGAATAAGATCGTGGACAAAAATATAGATCGTGGATCATGGGCTGTTTCGATAAAGGTAGTTACGGTTTATGTTCTTTTTTACTTAAGCGTTTTTTTTGAACAAACATTTTATTAATAACTTAAACTGTATATGGCCCATACAAATATGGAATTAACCATTGAGGAGGTAAAGATAAGAAATCATGGTCTACTTGTAAACGTAAACAATGCTTTGATAACACATCTGCTGCCGCATTCTTCTCACGATTGATAGCCTCCAAAGAGCAACTCGGAAGAAGAGTCATTCAATGTCGTATTTATGTTTAATTGTATTTTAATTGTTTTCAAACTTTTTTCCACGGTAGTTTCTGATTCACCAGACGGCTTACGCTTTAGTATATAATTGATATATAAAGTCGCAAGAAGGGCATGTTTGTAAAAAATTAACATGGCTTTATATTAGCTTAACAGTTGGAAGAAGCTATTATGTAATCTGACCTTTAGTTTTCAATCTATAAATTGAAGAAAGTAGGGAAACTAAACGTTAATGATTTCTAAGATAATTTGTTTCCAGTTAAAAACTTAAAGCCTCCATCCACACTACTTCAGTAAATAGTTGTCCAGTTTCAAACTTATTGAATTGTCGTGTTGGCGAACCTAGGTAGAAGATTATGGGTGCACTTGCCCCATAATAATTTTAAAATTTAGTATATTTCTTAACAAATTTATGTTTACAGATATAATCATATGTAAGTTTACATCTATTTTAGCATTCGTGCACCGCACCCACTGAAAATAATCTTTGGATTCACCTCGTGTATGCAGCATGCTAGAACTTTGCTAATGGTATGGATTCTCAATTATTACTAAACAGATTACTTATTGAATGGTCGGTTAAATTAATCAGATTAATGACTATTACACGCGGATGCGTATCTTCAGAGTCATCGATCATTATATAATGACAGGCTCTTACCTTTCAACGTTAATACTTCAAGTCTTCCTAAACAGAAAACAAGACTTCCTTATTTGCCCAGGTTAATGGTCATCTATTCCATTTTTGTTGTCAAAATATTTTTATAAACTACCCCTTCTGTTTTAGGATGATCCATGTTTTAGAAAAAAAAATTGTTTCTGAAAGATCCATATTTTACATTTTCAATGTATGTAATAATGATAAATTGCAAACTTCAAAAACATGAATCAGGTTTATTGAATTTTGATTGGCTAAAACATTTTATTAGTAAAATTTTGCATGTTTATAATAATGTTAAAACTCTAGAATATAGGAACAGAATTATTTTTTAAAAGTTACTAAGAATGCTTCTTCGTTGAAACTGTCAGTTTTACATATATATATATATATATATATATATTTAATATCTATCCAGGTCAAACAACAAAATGAATCTCATGTGCTGCATCAGTAAAAATGCTAACGATAACAAAGTAAGTAATTTTTTCACAGCCTATGAGGTGAATATGGATCATGATTTAATCACATAAAGTAAGTAATTTTTTCACAGTAATTTAATCACATAAATCAAAATTTCTTAATACATTTTCGTAGAAGAGTATAAACTGGACAGCTGATCTTGACGTAATGTTCCTCCAAGTGTACCTCCAAGAGCGCAAAAGATATGATCCAATCAGTACAACCCAAATTGTTCAAAATTTTTCTGAGCAAATCGGTCTTGAACTCAGCTGGAAAATTATTTCAAGGAGAATTGATTATCTAAATAGATTACAGGCAAGTATATTCCAGTTATGTACACCTGATCCAGAAACTGGAATTCCCATAATGACTAAAGAAGCGAAGCGTGGGCACTAGCCACCAAGGTGTGTATATCCATTTTGATTTTCTAATTCTTGTCAACAAATCGATTCTGAGATTTGAACATACTTGAAATTTTAGATACTTTCAGATTATAATTTTAACTTAATTTTCATTCCTTATTTCAGAAACATCCTGAACTGTCAAATCCAAATTCAAAACATCTTGTCGAGTTATTACTACAAAAGACGACACCGAGACCACTAACTAATTCCATTGACGCTGATCCCAATTCGACTTGCTTCGATCATTTCTTGGCAAGTTTCAGGGATCAACGTCCAGCGTACAACTCCAATCCTAACTCGAGTGGCTTAGATGCTGTGAATGCAATGATGCTCTCGTAAAACCTCGTATCTATTTATATATA
>OVBX01008457.1:0-10007 GCA_900406325.1 Erucastrum elatum
CTGGATCCGAAAAAGATTTCTTTCTCTTCCTCCCACTATCTTCCCCGTTCCCTGACTCTGAGGTGAGTAGACGGCTCGGATGGTCGAGCAAACCAAGCCTACCCAAATTGTAGAAATAGGAGAACGTGACAACAGCAAAGTCATGCTCAGGGACAACAGCCTTCTCCTCATCGGAAGCACCGTCTTTACCCAACCACTCGCACCATAACTTATCAATCCAAGTCGACCGTCCTTTCTTCTCAAACAACCTAGCAGCAATACGACCAAATCCAATAAACTTAGCTCCCACATCAAGAGTCCTCTCCTTGATCAGCAAACCAGATATCAACAAATCATCTCGATTTGCTCCAATCATTCTATTCTCATCATAAGCAACAATAGCTAATCTCTCACCACCATCACTGCTGCAACGCTGCAAAGGACCAGCATCTACACAAGAGATCAAACTTTTCTCCTCCTCCTCTTCTCCTTCTTCCTCCGTTGAGCTATCGAAGAAGAGCACACCATCATTAAAAGGCCAAGGATTCTCACCAAGAAGCGTGACCTTAGCACAAGACAGCCTCTCCTTATGAAGATTCCCGTTCAAGTGTTCAAGCAAGATCGCGTCACTGTAGCAAGGAGCGAGACATAAAGTGCAGAAGAACACGAATCTCTTCCCGTCCTCGCGTAGCTCGACGTAAGTGTGTCCCTGCGCTCTCAAGTTCCTAAGAGTAGTTCTCGCTAACTGCTCTTTCAAACTAACAACAGTCTTTTGTAACCCTAATTCTTTCTTCTCAGACATTATTATAAAGATCCCAACAGACGCAAAATAACTTAAAAAGAAAACCCTAAAAATCCACAATTCTCCAACAAACCCTAATTCCACTAGAAAACTTCGAGAACACACAATTTCTTATCGGATCTCGAAAATTCAGATGCGAAGTAAAAAGCCTTAACGAGTAGATGAGAGCGGAATCAACAGCGTATATTTCCACATATTCGAGGCGTACTCGAAGCGGGACTAGGTTTCATTCGCACACCGGAAATTAGGTCGACGGGAGCGGCGGAGGAGCGGTGAAGATGGAGAGAAGATCTCGAGTCCATCATCGCCAACATTATTAATCACCGCGGAGCTCGCGAACACAATCTCTCTCTCTGTTAGGATTCAGAATTGACGGAGAAACGGTGAAGAAAACGACAAAGAGATGCTTCAGAGCGATGGTTGAGGAAGAGAGAAGATATGTATTAACCGAAATTGTAGCAAACTTAAATTCTTGTATTTAATAATCACGGGTACAAGGTGTACCCTCAGATATTAGCCGTTGGATTTGAGATGGGGGAGGTGATGGACGGTTGAGATGTATTCTTGAGTTTTATTATGGGTGTGGAGATTCGAATTTTTTAGAAATAGATGCTCGTCCCCCGACGTAGTTCGCGTGTATGGATGGATAAGCTTCACCATTTAATTAAAGATTAAATTAACTAATTTACTCGATTATTATATTCGAGTGCTTTATCTTTTTCTATTTCTTACATTCGCCACCTAACTTTTATTATTTTCGGACATTCTACCTATCCCACATCTGCTTGTATGAAACACACGCAATCTTGTCTTAGTGATTAGGCATGTATAGTTTTACCATCTTCTGATAATCTTTCTTTCAAATATTAGATCTTTTCTCTGTTCATTTTAGTCTTAAAACAAGATTCAAACTTTCTTTTATCATATGAAGAGTAATACACATAAATCTTATTTTATTGTTTAGGCCTTCAAGACTACCACATACATAAATGTATAAAGTTATTGAGCTGTTAATTATTCTTTTTTTTTTGTAAAAGAGCTGTTAATTACTCTAATCTTGTCTTTTAAATATAGATCTCATCTATTTTTATTTTTAATCACATAAAGAGAATGAACCCTGAAATCATTAACATTGTAGTTTAAATTTGTTTTGCATTCAAACTTTTCATTACAAATGTAAATGTATACGTGTTTTTGGATCAAAAATATAACTACATTGCAGATTGCTGTGATAGAATCAAGTGGTGGTAGCTTAGTGGCAATCTTTTGGGATTTGATGTGTACTCACATCAGTCCTGGGTTCGATTCCCTCTGGAAACTAAATTATTACCACTTGGTCAGTTTGGGTTTGGGCTTTGGTCCAAATGGTTTACATGGTAGATCGTAAGGTCGGTTCACCCTCTGGCATTAGTCGGAAGGTATTTCAAACTCGGGTCAGTCAGTGTGGTATCCAGTCCACTCTGTAGCACTAAGTGTATTCCTTCTGAGGCCGACCGGATCAGCCGATAGGATTTATCAAAAAAAAAAGATTGCTGTGATAGCAATTGTTGGTTCAGTTCCATCTGGTTTCGTATTCCTTGCCAGATAAAAGGAGCTAAACGAGTTGAGCTGGAACTAGGCTAAACGAGTCGGGCCTAAACACGTTGCCAGGCCCAAGTGAGAGCTGTAATATAGGCCCAACTCCCAAGACACACATGGTTCGCAGATAACTGGTCCTTCCTTCTTGTGTTGTTTTTTTCTCATTTCTCTATGGACTAATCAAACACCTCTCTTTAGATTAGAAATACTCTTGCTTACGTCAGTGGATTACGATGCTTTTTAAACTAATCATCCTTTTACTCCGCCATCTCGAAGCGTATTATCATATCGCATTCTCTTTCTGCGATTTATAACCCAAAAAAACTAATTGGTTGGGTTAGTTAGAGTTAAGAAATTACATAGAGAAAAAAACAAAACTCACTAAAATAACCGGAAGCAAAGGGACAAGAAGCATTTGATACCACGTGAGGAACCCAATAACCGGCTTACACGCCATCAAACTCCTCGTGGGTTCTCGACTCTAGCCTCTAGGAAGCCCCCATGCAAAGAATCAGGAATCAGCTCATTTTCGTTATCCTTTCACGTGCAAAGGAAACAAAACATATAAAGAGACAAATTAAAATTTAAACTTAAATAAAAACGAAAGTCACTTATCGCTAAGATACAATAAAGGTGGGACCCAATATTCAGGAGTCCATAATTGAGACAAAGAAGTGTGTTGACTCATCTTGAGGATAGGACCCTCTAAGGCCACCACCTGTATCCCACTGATACACAGCATGGTATCGTTTATTTTAGATCTTTTCGCATTTACCATTTTAGCCCTCAATCCATTGCTCCTTTGGCTATAAGTACATACCTCACCTTCCCTTCATCTTCCGACAAAATCAACTAATCTCTATCCTCAACACAGAGCTTCTCAAACACTTTAAAGCTTTTAAATCTTAAAGAAAGTTTTTACCAAGAAGATGACTTATCTGAACAAGCTTTGGATGGCAGCATCGTTCGTGGCTGTTCAAGGAAATCCCGATCACGGCGTCAAGTTGAAAACCGGTCTCACCTCCGCACACCGCCTTCAACGCCGCCTTTCCTCCGATCTACGCCCTCTCTCAGCCGCAGACGTCTCTGTTGAAGGTATTCCCGCAGATGATAGACGACGTGCCTCATCCCCCGCTCCTGATGAATCTCTCCGTCAGGTTATGTACCTCAACTGCTGGAGCCAAGGCTAAATTCTAACTCCATCCATCCATACACGGATGATGATGATGTTGACTCGCTCATGGACCCGCTGAGTCGGACAAAACGAGTCGGATTCTCTGATGATAACTGTATATAAGTTTGTCTGTTGTAGTTCCTCTTATGTGAATACTAGACTTGATTCAAAAAGATCAAAAGCAAGCGTTCGTTTATGAGAACACTGTTTCTGTTTTCATCTTCAAGTTCCCATCAGTCTTTATCATATCTTGATTGTGATTACTACTAATTCAACTTTATCCTCAGTGAGTTTGATTCTCAATTAATTATTTAATTCCAAAACATCATTATCAAATGGGTCCAGACAAGTCAGTCATTATTAACTTCTAGTGGTTGTCATTATTGAATTAGGTGGACTGTGCCAATGAATAATTTAATGCAAGAGGTTTAAGAGGCCCATATATCAAAACATGGTCTATATTAGGCCTTGGCCCATTTGTAACGTATAGTGTCTATATTAGGCCTTGATTTTGAATGAAATCAGAACGTATGTGCTTAATTCATCCGTCCACTATGGACCTCCCAAAAGTGCCCAAAGTAAAAAATGTCCGGACAATTCAATTGATCTCCTTAAGTGTTGCCTGAGAAACAAGAAGAGATTGAAGATCCCAAGTGTTGATACGTATAGTGGTGGTGTGAGTGATGACTGATGAAACTCACATAGGCAAGGTTCAGACTACGATTGATTTCACATTTTGCCAGATCATGAAGTTCATAGTGTGAATGATCAAATATCAGTTTGAGCAAAAGACGATAACTTCGTTGTGGTGACTTGATTGTGATTTTGATTTAATATGGTTTGGATTTGATTTTTAATGTTGCTTGATTGGACTGTAGAGCAATGCAAGAATGGTTTGCTGGGAATTAGGATGCTTTAAGTGTTTTAATAATACACACATCAAGATTGTAGGTTCTGATTCTGCCTGCAAGTGTCTGCCCAATGAAGAAACGGAACAAGCCTCGGCTTATAAATCAACACACATATGTGTCGGTTTAGCAATTACATTTTGCAAGGCTCAGTTTATGAACCAATAGGCAACATCAACCGAGATATTAACCACAGAAAGCCCTCATAAATCAACACATAATGTAGCATATAGTTATAACATTTTCCAGTTAATAATTTTTAAACACATCAAGCCAGCCAGATCTAGTCCAAAACAAAAAAAAAACTAATAAGGTAGTAGATGAGCAAACAAGCGGGAGTTTAGCGGATAATTTTAGAGGCGAAACTATATAAAAAGAATGCCTCCACGTTTATACACCGCGATTCAATATATGCCTCTATGACTAGCATTTATTTTCGTTGAGCATTCTCGAAAACAAGCTAAAGGTGAGTGAGGCATTCAACCAACAAAACACACATCGTTTTCCCCAACAATCCAACAAACAACAAGACCACACACAAACCCGAAAACTACAAAAATCCAATCAACACCATATTAACGAAAAACTAAGCAGAAGTCAGAGAGATAAGAGCTGTATAATGTATTGTGAAGGAAGGAGAACTGGAGAAGTAACTCCATTATATACACTGTCTTGCAAAGCCCTAATGATAGCTGTAAGTTGAAAATAACATCCCTAAATGGATAACAAAGGGCCTATATAACAAATACTACCTTTTAGCAATATTTTAATTGGGCCTATAAACAGAGAAGTTACGAAACTTTGGGCTTTCTGGCCCATTAAAACAAAACTATTTAAGCGTTGTCCTGTCCTACGGATATCAGAAAGATTGAAAAAAGGTTGTTGCCCTAGAATCTCACAGTCCACCCGCCGGGAACCAAAAGCAATTAGCAAAAAACCAAAACCATGGCGGACGTTGTTCAGTACCGCCTCGAGCGGATGGTCGACGAGCTCGACGACCTAGAGCGCAGAGGAATCTTCACGCGCGCAGAGATCTCCGAGATCGTCAAGCAGCGACGCAAGTTCGAGTACCGTCTCAAGCGTCCTAGCCCTCTCAAACAGGACTTTCTAGCCTACATCGACTACGAGTCTCGGCTCGACGAGCTCCGGAGGTTGCGGAGGAAGGCGGTGGTGTCTGTTCAGTCTGGTGAGGATAAGAAGAAGAAGTCGATTTCGGATTACGCCGGCGTGGCTAAGATTGTGGAGATTTATAGGCTTGCGACGAGGAGGTTTAAGGGAGATATTAGTCTTTGGTTTAAGTATCTTGAGTTTTGTAGGCAGAAGAGGAATGGTAGAATGAAGAAGGTAATTATCCTTTTTTACTGCTTTTGTAATTTACTGTTCTAATTTACGGTTTAGGGCTGTTTGATTAGGGCTTATTATATGCAATAGGTTGTAAAAATGAAAGACTTAGTTGAGGGTTTAAAGGGTTTAACGTTTTGGGTTTTATAAAGTGTCAACCTTTTCCTCAAATTTAATTGTTTTTTTTCTCCATTTCATTTTTATTATTATTATTTATGTTAATTATATTATTTGAAGTATTATTTCATTTTCATTTTTCTTTAACACATATATAGATTAGATCTTAAACTCGTCGGTGTTTTAGTACATGTTTGTTGGCTATGTTTAGAATGAATCTTATGCAATGTGTAGGTTTTGGCTCAAGTAATAAGGTTCCACCCTAAAGTGGCTGAAGTGTGGATATATGCTGCGGCTTGGGAGTTTGACCGGAACTTGAATGTTGCGGCAGCTCGTGCTCTTATGCAGAATGGTCTGAGAGTTTGTCCACACTCTGAAGACTTGTGGGTGGAGTATCTGAGAATGGAGCTTACCTATCTGAACAAGCTGAAAGTTCGGAGAGTTGCGCTTGGTGAAGGTGAGGGGAGTTTGGTTCGTGAGAAGAAGAATGCTGAGGATGAGCAATGGAAGGATGAGAATAAAGAGCTGTTTATGTCTCTTGATGATAAAGAAGAGAAGGATAAGGACGGCTCTGGTGTTGATGATGATGAGGAAGATGATGAGGATGCGAATGAGAGAGTTGATGTCTTTAAAGAGAAGGGATCAAATGTTCTTCAGGCTATTTATGGTGGAGCTGTTGATGCTCTTCCTTCTAGTTTTGACTTGAGGAGGCGTTTTCTGGAGATTCTAGAGGCAACAGATTTGGCTCATTCTGATGATATCCGCAACACGATTCTAAATGACCTGAAGCGTGATTTTTCCAGCGACCCTGAGTACTGGAATTGGCTTGCAAGGCAAGAAATGAGTGGTTGTCTTAGCGTTGAATTTGCGAATCCTCAAATGCAAAAGGCGATTCAGGTAAAACTCTCCTCCTTGACTTATGCTTATAACTTAGGTATATTTATTAACTGCTCAAGTCTGTTTAAGAAACTGGTAGGCATAGTTTTCCTGAGCTTCCTGAGAGTAAATTATCTGAATCGAATCTTTAGCGTTGATGTTCCTTTCTCCCTCTCTTTTTTTTTGTTTGTCTTAGCTCGAATGGGAGGAACACTGATTATGTTGAAGCTGTTGTAGCTTACTCCTGCACTTTCTGTTCAGACTTGCTAATTGAAAATACAGTATCTGATGTCTTGTCTTCTGAATGCAGGCTTTTGAAGAGGGCTCGCAAACTGTTACTTCAAGCTCTATGTTTGAGATGTATATACAGTTTTTGATGGAGGCTATTGAACGGTCAAATGGTGACAATGATGATATTTCGTCTTCGTCTGATTCGAGTGGGGAGTTCATTTCACATCTCATAACTGTGTACGAAAATGCTGATGCAACTGGGTGTTTGACTGAGGAGCTTGCTAATGATTATGTCTCTCTGTACTTGACACTGGGAAGGACCGATGATGCTCTGAAGCTAGCAGAGAAGCTTTGCTCTGGAAAATTTGCGGGATCAGCTAAGTTATGGCTTTCAAGAGTTTCCTTTGAAACAAGATCGCTTTCAAGTGACTCTACTCCTAGCAAGGCAGATTTGCAGTCAGTCTTTGAGCTCCTTTCAAACGCTTTGAAGAATGTACCGATTGCAGAATCTGAGAGCTTGTGGCTTATGGTATGAGACTAGTATACACTCTATTTTGTTGATATATAAACCAAAACTAATGAGATACTTATTGTATCACAGGCATTTAAAATCTTTGCTCAGCAGAAAAAATATTTTGACAAGCTTATAGAGATGTCTATCCTATCAGTAGCCAAAGGTAACAACGGGAGCGACCCTGTGTTTTCTCTCGCATCCGTAGTGGTAAAACTTGTTCTTCAAGCAAAAGGAATCCACAGTGCAAGAGAGATATACAAGAGGTGAATCATTACTCCTTTCACTTGAGTGTCACACACATGCCACTTTATTTCTCATCACTGTTACCTTAAAATTTACAGGTTCTTGGCTCTTCCACGTCCGGGTCTTGTTCTATACAAAGATTGCATTGAAATAGAGACCAATCTTGCATCACAAGGCGATAAAGATAGTCTAAGAAACGTCCGGAAGCTTTATGATTCTGCTGTTGCAAGTTACAGTCAAGATGTGGAGCTGTGGAAAGCTTACTACTCCTTGGAGACACAGGTACGACAGATTATCAAAACTTTGACATGTTTGAACTGCTGTACTGAACGTGTCTTGTTTCTTGTGATTGTTGCAGATGGGAACATCAGAGACGGCCAATGGTGTGTATTGGCGTGCAAGAAAGACTCTGAAGGAGTCTGCGGTTTTCGTAGTTGGATCTTGATTTAGTTTTTATTTTAGAGGAAACACAATGTTTGCTCCGGATTTTTGTTTAAGTTATTTGTTTCTGATCCATCAGAAATTACTGTTTTTTGTTGTGTAAAAGGGTTGACCGAATGATTTACACTTGCACACATTTTTGATACAAGCCATGTTGATCGCCCAAACGCCCTCTGCGCATCTTGTTTCAAATTTTACACCAAAATTAATGATGGTCGGCACAGGCGTGCGGTCCAACTAATTTAATTTTTAGCATAATTTTCAATTTAAATTATTTAATTAGTTTTAAATATTAAATTAAATAAAAATATAATTATTTTTCCTATTACAATTGAACATAAATAACCGTTTAGTTCTTGTAAAATCTCTTATTTATTCTATCAACAAATTAAATATAAAAATTATCATCATATTTCTACAAACAGATTACCATTTCCTCTATTATTTTCGTATCATTGTCATATTCAATGTTTATAACAAACCTTCTGCATGAAGACGTTATAAAAAAATTACTCCATCTGTTTCTGAATAAGTGTCACTTTAGCTCTTTTTCTTTGTTTCACAAAGAGTGTCATTCTACAATCCCGATGCAATTTTTATTAATTTTCAGCTCAAAATTAATTGGAAAATACATTATTTTTATAAATAAATATATTTATCTAGAACACTATTGGTCAGTGAGATGTAATTAATGACAATTTACATATATTTCAATACTTTCTTAATATGTGTGAAAAGACACTTATTTAGAAACAGAGGGAGTATCATCGTAACCTAATAAAATTTTATTAATATTTTAAAATAACCTAAAGATAAATCTACAAAATAAACTATAATTATCAATTATTTGTAAAGCTTATGAAATCAAATCTCTTTTTATCAAAGTTTTTATTACATTTTATATGAATTTCGTCGTATCATAGTAAGTCATAGTGACACCTATTAGCAAAAGTTTTAGTAACTAAGAACATATTTCTATTTAAATAATATAAACTAAACGTAATAAATTATTCGATGACATAGAAGAGAAAAAAGCTTCTTTTAAAAATAAAAAATAAAAACATTAAATAATTAAATATTACTCAAGTAAACATAAGTTGAACAAAACTATAATATTATTGCTAAAACTTATAATACTACTCGTTAATAGTAGTTATCCCTCAATAAACAAAACTATTTATTAAATATTCACTAAAATATTTTAAAACTAACAATTCTAAAAGTTGTTTATTAAAAGTAATGACTCAACCTAAATAATGGAATATGACAAATAAACCTCCAAAAATAATAATACATTAAAAATAAGAAAAATAGCTTAAAACCATATAAAACATGACAAGTAAGCAAAATTAAAATTATTTTAAAGTATACAAATATATAAATTACAAATTAAAATTATTATGTACGTGAAAAATAATTTAATAATTTAGATTTATAGAAAATATGATAAATAAATAAAACTAAAATTATTAAAACATAAAAAAATAAGCAAATTACCTAAAATTATAGAAATTATGACAAATAAACAATAAACAATGACAAATAATCAAAATTAGCTAAAATCATGAAGAATGTGACAAGTAAGCAAAATCACTTAGTAAATAATAGTGTATAAATAAATAAATAAATATATCTTTTACCCGTTAGACCACCACCATTTAGTTCTACCTAAATTTTGCCTTTCAAATATTTTCATAATAGCTATGAGTTTCAAGAATTAGTTGACCTTGGCATACAATGGAAGAAGGTTCGAAGAAAAACATCATGCATATATGCACGTGTATATGTATATATATATATATA
>OVBX01008459.1:0-10007 GCA_900406325.1 Erucastrum elatum
TGATATCATGACGACGTGTATAATTCTACACAACATGATAATTGAGGATGAACGAGATTTTGAAGCACCAATTGGAGTGGGAAGAGAAGTTCCACCGCCAGAGTTTCAAACAGCGGAGAATGATAATATACGGTTTGAAGAGTTTCTTGGTCGATTTAGAAAAATCAAAGATAAAAAACTCATTTTGCACTTCCAAATTTGCTAATTGATCATTTGTGGGAAAGATACACCAATGGTGATGCTTAAATTAAATGTATTATGTTTTAATATAATGTAATGTAATTTTTAAAATTAGAAAAGTGATATAAATATATAATTTATAAGAATTCTGTGAAAAATAAAATAAGGGATCAATTTGTAAATTTTGTAAGTAAAAGATATTAATCATAAAATAAAATAAAAAGAATAAATTTAAGAATATTCCTTTTTAGAGTGAAATATAGAGTAATCCATTGGAAAAAAAATTTACTCTATTTAGAGTTACTCTATTTTTGTATAAAATCTACTATAAAATAGAGCAAACTATTGGAGATGGTCTAAGAAAATGAAAATGTGTCAACTTGGTATAACCAAGTTATAGTTTCACGAAATTGTGTTAAGAAAACTAAACTTATAATCAAAACCAAAAAATCAAAAATCAAATTTTAAATTTTGAAATCGGAGGAAAAGATGTAAAGATAAATTTGGAATTTTTAATTTATTAAAAGTTAAAGAGTATGTAGAATAAGCGAGGATATCCCATATATTTTTCTCATTAAAAGTAATTCAGTATTTGGTGCTGCATTTTACCGATTATGGCTCAAATGCTCTAATTGTTATTTATATAATTCAGGAATTTTCTTTAAACAAAACTCCAATATATAAAAATGTGGTCCTTGAAACCAAACCAGCCATGAGGAATACAAATAGAATCACCCATCAAAAAGACAAAACAATCAATAGGATGATAGATTTTACAAATATGATTTGATAATAACACGTCGGTGCCATAAATTTCAAATCATTTTATTTACAGCCTAAAGGACCACACTTTCATTTTTCATCTTTGACTTTTCTGTCAATATGTTTCGCTCACATAAATATGGTAATCATGATCCATGAGATTATAGATAGATTTGTGATCGTGCAATTTATAATGCCATTCGTAAACGCTTTGACTTTTCTTCATAGAAAACTAAAAAAAGTCTCAACTCTCAATTTCTATTGTGAAAAAGAAATCTAGTTCCTAACGTATATTAAGTAATTAAGCAATGACATGAAGAAAACAATAAGATTCATAAACGCATGATACTGTTTCAATCTCACGCTATAATATCATTAGATACATTATCATACATTAGAGCCAATGGCGAAAAGTTTTTTTTAAAAAAAATACTGCCTAAAAATTGAAATAAAATATTACATCACTAAATGGACCGACATCTTTTGTTGTTATAGTTACGTACTTAATTCCTCCTGATGGCTAAAAGAAGAAGACATCTATACGGAATTTACTAATGTACCCTTTACATTCTTTCATTCAGTTCTTCTCAGCTATTATTCTTCTTCACGCGCGCCATCGTCCTTCCGAGTACCCGGACCCAAACCCAAATGTATACCCGGATACCAATTCGACCCGGTTTCGTAACTAATCCCTCCCATCCCAACATCCGAACGCAACAGCGAACTGAATCTCGGATCTCCAACAGGTAACCCGTATAACATCCGGGTCGGATCCATTTCCCGACCCGTCATTCTTCTCTCTTCTTCCACTGATTTCGGCCGGGACTCCTCCTCGGAGCTAGGTTTCTGGTCGGGAACAGCAACGGTTTTATCGTTTCCCGACGTAGAAGAAGAAGAAGAAGAGGATCGTTTAGCGTTCTTACGAGATCCGCCGCCGACGGGGATGTTACGGAGGGAACCGCCTTTGGTCCAGTAACGACGACAGTTCTTGCAGTAGTGACGTGGCTGTGACAGGTTGTAGTTGTTGTAGTAACAGAACTTGGTGTTGGGCGAGTCACAGCGAGGGCACTTGAGCTGTTCTTGCTCCGGTAGTAACTCCGTTTGCTGCTGCTGCTGCTGCTTCGCTGCCATCATTAGCATCGACTGGTGGTGGTAGTATGCTGCAGCTGACGTCAGATCCTCCATCTTTTTTTTTTCTGTTTGCCTTCCTTTGGATAAAAACGAAGCCTTTCTTGAAAAATAGAAGAAAAGTGAATGGAGTATCAAGTCTGCAGAGCTTTTTAATAAGAGAAAGATCGAATCTTTTTTTGGTGGTGGCAAATTGAAGGGTATGAATAAGAGAGATATGGAGATATTTGGTGGGTTTATAGTGTGTGTTTGTGTGTGAGAGAGAGAATTATTTGAATGGAATCACAGAATGACTATTTCAACACTTTCTTTTTTTGTCCTTTGCTAGATTATATTCAAATCAAAGTACAAGCTGAAACTAATTTTGTAATTGACATTGGTTTGTGATGATCAAAATTTCAAGACTAAATTTCTGGTTGACTTGGCTATCTTTTCCTATTTTGTAAGTTTGCGAATAGCTTTGTATTTCTAGCTTTAAAAATCATGGTTTTGTTAATTTTGACAGATATTATATATTTTTTAATATATTAATATTATTAGAAGACTATTACATTTGTTCTCACATTTTCTTATATTCAATTTGAACTGATTCCAACTAAATCACAATAAAAATCAAGCATTGTTTCCTAAAACTTCAATAACTTGTATTGATTTTTTAATATAATGCACAACTTTATATTTAAAATCATTATATGGCGAGACATTAAATTATATATGTTCAATTCTAAATAATACTAAATACTTCATCTATTTACTAATAATCTTTACAAAATTGTATACGAATGAAGTTTTTTTTTGGTTTACGTTTATTTTTATCTATTAATAAAATAAAAATAAAAATATAAGCTGAAAATGATTTAATATGCGAATCGAAAATAAAAATAAAATGAAAAATAGTTACAATAGAACTCCATAGTGTTCGTGGCCAAAAAAAAGAACTCCATAGTGTAATATTCAATAAATTAATAAATTTCACTAATTTCTAATGAAATTTTGATAATACGATAATATGATAACAATTTTTTATGTAAATATATTGTACCAATATAACTTAAATTAATAATTAATAAATATATAATAACTTAAATAGATAGATATAAACCATCTATTAATAGTTTATTTGTATTGAGAATGAAATCAATCTTTATCTTTTCTTAACATTTTTAAATATTTTAAAATTATTATGTCATTTACATTTACAATATATATATATATATATATATTGATACAAAATTTCTTTACTAAACAATCAAATAAAAACAACATCTATCACTATAATTTAATCAGAACGAATACAAAAAAAAATCAAATATTATTCTCCTTTTAGATTGATATAATATAAAAAGAAAAAGAAAATCAAATTATCAACGAGGGCACACAAACTCAGACGATACGATTATGATGATCTTGACCCACTATAAGTCTATAAGGCTTCACACTTTACAGAAAAGAAAATCAGATTGCGTGCTTAACAAGCAAAGTTTTGCTTTAGTTGGGATCATGAAACTGGAAAAGAAAAAAAAAAGCATCACTAGACTTGGAACATCGAATCACCACCGTCACTTTCTATCGTGATACACTGAACCAAAGCCGCACAAATGTGGAAACCAGTTTTGACAATCTTTGTCGTCACGTTAAGCTGCCCGTCATCCATGACCGTTTGTATCCCGATCGTGACGTCACTTCCACGGCTACGATTTCTGCCTCGCTGCTTGTACTATACGAGATTTGGTATCTGATTCACTTACGGACTTTGTGGCTTGTGGGACTCATGTTATTTATCGCTACTGCTTATACCCATGGTCCAATGCTGAAATGTTGATAAATATCGATTGAGGTGATGATTGTTTTTAAATAATATTTTTGCTACAAATCATCTTAGGTCAAGCAATTTATTAACACAATGTGCAAACACCTAATTAAACCTTTTCGTTTTTAACAAATTAAAGAGTATATACTCGTTTTGAATTTTGTTTTGCCTACATATAAATTAATTGTAATACTTGCTCATCTTGGAACAAATAATTTAATTTATCTCAACGTGAAAATGGATCGGAGAACCGAATTATTTCGTTTTCAATTTTAAAATCAGTGAAAGTGATATAATGGTTATCCAACTTTTTGTAGTCATTATCTAAAATGCTTGTTCTGAAATGATTTTTTTTTGCCAACTATTAATGAAACGAATGTCCAATTGGCAGTTTTACAAACAAACTCAATTGGATAGAAATAACCGACGAGTCGGTTCCGGCACCGCTTTCTCGTTTCATTGTTATCTCTATGTATATGAGATTCGTTAATCGCCATTTATCTCAAGATATTCTTCTCCAGTTGTTAGAATTTGAGGTCACAGAAATTGAATCTTGTCGGAACACTGATCATAATGACAACTCCAACTCATCTAGATTCTGACCTGAATCTTCAAGCCATGATCCAAATTTCAGGTCTTGATCATCGTGGATACTTAGCATGAACACTAAGCGAAACTTGATACCACCTCCAAATCAAGAGCTAAGCATGTCTAACGAAGAAGAAAAACAAACCTTTCAACTAAATGGTGTGAATCTATTCGGATATGGACATATCTCGACATATCTCTTGGAATTTTCATTAATGTACATATATTTTGTAATCCAGTTTAGGAATGAAACCCTTGTATAAAGAGAAGGTCTTGGACCTACAGATCAATACAGAAAACCTTTTACGATACTCTTGTTTTCTGACATGGTATCAGAGCCCTACTAGGGTTTCAATTTCTTTACTCGCGCCGATCATTATTCTTTCTTGATTGTCGTTTGGTTCTGACATATTGATCATTATTCTTATTTGATCTACGTCAAACCTTGTTGAGTTAAGATGTCTGAAGAAGCGAAAACTGACGGAAGTTTGGTTAAAGCTGGAGAGGTGAAAGAGAAGAGCAAGCTTCAGCGGAAAACCATCTCTCCGTACGATTTGAGTTCTAGTGACAATCCGGGAAGTGTTATTTCCCAACCGTTGCTAAGAGGTTCAAACTATGATGAGTGGGCGGCTAACCTTCGACTTGCTCTTGTAGCAAGAAAGAAGTTTGGGTTCGTGGATGGTACGATTCCCCAACCACGACAAGACTCGCCTGATTTGGAAGATTGGTGGACCAACAATGCTTTGGTGGTCTCCTGGATGAAGCTGACGATTGATGCAAACGTGCGCACCAATCTGTCGCATCACGATGTGGCTCGTAACTTATGGGAACATATCCAGAAGAGATTTGCGGTGAAGAATGGATCTAAGATTCAGAGGGTCAAGACAGAGATTGCTACGGCGCAGCAGAAAGGACAATCTGTTGAGGCGTACTTTGGCTGCCTAAACAAGTTGTGGACGACTCTGTCTGATTACCGGCCCTTGAAGAGATGTAAGTGTGGAAGCTGTACCTGTGAACTCAACATGGCTCTCGAACAGGAGCGTGATGAAGATCGAGTTCATGAGTTCCTTCGGGGACTTGATGAAATCTATATACCTACACGATCAGCTCTTCTGTCACGGGTTCCCTTTCCGAGTCTTGATGATGTGTATAATGCATTGACACAAGAAGAAGACTCACGAGTGGTGTCGCGTACGTACATGGAACAAACCGGAGGGGTGAGTTTCACAGTGCAAACACAACCAAGAGGGAAAGCATCATCTGATGAACGTGATAAAGGAGCAGTATATGGAAGTTGCGGGAGAAAGGGTCATGGATCAGATACTTGTTTCCGTCAGATTGGATATCCTCCGTGGTGGGGAGATCGACCCAGAAACAAAGGAAACAACGGAAGTGGACCATCTCAGATGAAGAACAAAGGAAAGGAGATGGCACTTGTGAATGCGATGGGGACACAAGGTGTAATGTCTCAGGGATCAAACTCTTCTGCAATCTCGGATGCAGACCGTGTGGGGTTCAGTGGCTTGAATGAGAACCAGTGGAGGACGCTGGTGTCTATGCTGGAAGAGAGGAAGCAACCGCCACCAAACCGTCTCACGGGTAAGCATTTCTTTGAATCTTGGATACTTGACAGTGGAGCCACGAACCATATGACTGGCTCTAGAGACTACATCACTGATATTCGATGTATGGCTCCTATACGGATTAAGCTTCCTGATGGTAGACTTACTGTAGCTAATCAGAAAGGGGTTGCTCAGATGGGATCGCATATTGAGTTGCAAGATGTTTTCTTGGTTGATGGTTTAGATTGTCATTTGATTTCAGTTTCTCAGTTGACCAGAGATTGTTACTGCATTATTCAGATGTCTGATAAGCTTTGTACAATTCAGGACCGCATCACGAAGACCCTGATTGGTGCGGGTGAGCAGCTTAGTGGACTGTACTTCTTTAGGAGCATGAGTGTAGCTGTGGCGTTGATGGCTGGACATACGGAACGTGTGGCGAAGGAGGTTTGGCATCGACGGCTAGGACACCCATCTCTTAAAGTTGTAGACAAGCTGCCTGTTTCTGGTTTTTCTAGTTCTGGTGTTTTGATTAATAAAGCGTGTGAAGTATGTATCCGCGCTAAGCATTCTCGAGATGTATTTCCGTTGAGTTCAAATAAGACTACTGCTCCTTTTGAATTAATACACTGCGATTTATGGGGACCCTATAGAACACCAGCCTTGTGTGGAGCAAGATATTTCTTGACTATTTTGGATGATTACTCGAGAAGCTTGTGGCTTTATTTGCTACCAAACAAACAACAAGCACCAATGAAAATTAGACAGTTCTTCTCCTTGATTGAAAGACAGTTTAATACCAGAATCAAAACTTTGCGATCTGATAATGGAAGTGAGTTCATCTGTTTGACCGATTTTTTCAGAAATAGTGGTGTAATTCATGAGACTTCGTGTGTTGGGACTCCTCAACAGAACGGCCGTGTTGAGAGGAAGCACCGGCACATACTGAATGTGGCTCGAGCACTACGATTTCAGGCATCTCTTCCGATAGAGTTTTGGGGGGAATGTGCTCTAGCTGCGGGTTACTTGATTAATCGTACGCCGTCCGAAGTATTGAAAGGGAAGACTCCCTTTGAGATGTTGTATCAGAGACCTCCACCAATTCAGCATCTGAGAACCTTTGGTTGTTTGTGTTTTGTTCATGAACAAAAGCATGGAGGAGACAAATTTGTGAGCAGAAGTAAGCGAAGCATTTTTATTGGCTATCCTTTTGGGAAGAAGGGGTGGCGTGTATATGATCTTGAGAGCAAAAAGATTTCAGTATCTCGAGATGTGGTTTTCTTGGAGGATGAATTCCCATTTTCTTCTAGTATGATAATGGAAGAAGATGATATGGAGAAAACAGAGCCACTTGCGCAGGTGGTTGATCCGTCGGAAGAGACGGACTTGAATCAGACGGTAGCTCCAACGGTAGCTCCAACGGTAGCTCCAACTGTTGAGATAGGAGCTGCAGGAACAGAGAATGAGGTTGAGACAGAGCCTGCAACAGAACCTGCAACAGAGCCTGAAACAGAGCCTGCAGCAGAATTTTTTCAAACTGAGTTAGATGGAGATGAAGACATAAATCTTGGATCTGACTTAACAGGTGCTGAACAAGGTGTTTCTGACCCTACGGTGGTTGCAGAAGATACTAACAATGAGGTCGAAAATCTGGGCAGAGGTCATAGAACAAAAGTGATATCAACAAGACTGAAAGATTTTGTGGCAAATACAGTTCATACGACATCTTGTTATCCGATCGAAGACTTTGTGTCGTGTGACAGGTTTTCAGCTGATCACAGGTGTTTTCTTGCAGCTATTACCTCTACTGCAGTTCCAAGGCATTATGCTCAAGCTGTGGAAGATGAACATTTTAGAGATGCTATGAAGCATGAGATAGTAGCGCTTGAAGATAGTGGAACGTGGACTGTGGTAACGTTACCGGCTGGGAAAAAGGCTCTCGGATGTCGATGGGTTTATTGCATCAAATATAGAGCTGATGGAACTATAGAACGATACAAAGCTCGTCTAGTTGTGTTTGGGAATCACCAAGTGGAGGGTGAGGACCACACGGAAACATTTGCACCGGTAGCAAAAATGACAACCATACGATGCTTTCTTGAGATTGTTGCTTCACATGATTGGGAGGTACACCAGATGGATGTGCATAATGCTTTCTTACATGGTGATCTAGATGGAGAAGTTTATATGCAGTTACCACCGGGCTTTCGAGTGGAAGATAAGAGCAAGGTGTGTAAGCTACATAAGTCTTTGTATGGACTTAAACAAGCACCAAGGTGTTGGTTTGCTAAACTGTCCAAAGCATTGATAGACTATGGATTTATTCAGTCTGTTCCCGATTATTCTCTCTTCGTCTATAATCAAGCTGGTGTTCAGGTTCATGTGCTAATCTATGTTGACGATTTGATTATTACTGGAAATTCGTCCAAAGTAATATCAAAATTTAAGAATTATTTGAGTAAAGAATTATTTGAGTACATGCTTTAAGATGAAGGATCTTGGAATTCTCAAGTATTTTTTGGGGATTGAGGTGACCAGAAGTGCATCAGGTATATACTTGTGTCAGAGGAAGTTCGCTCTTGATATTATTGCCGAAGCAGAACTACTTGGAGCTAAACCTGCGTCATTTCCAATGGATCAGAATCATCAACTTGCTCGTGCGACTGGTGCGACAATCTCTGATCCGAAAAAGTATAGACGGCTTGTAGGGAGATTGATTTATCTACGAGTGACGCGGCCTGAGTTGTCATATGCGATTCACATATTATCACAATTTATGCAGGCTCCCAAACAGGATCATTTAGATGCTGCTATGAGAGTTGTGAGATATCTGAAGTGGAATCCTGGTCAAGGTGTGTTGCTGAAAGCGGGTCAGCCCCTTACACTTACTGCTTGGTGTGATGCAGATTGGGGAGGATGTCCTCTTACTAGACGATCTTTGACGGCATGGTTTATACAGCTGGGAGACTCACCGGTATCATGGAGAACATTTAAACAAGACACTGTGTCGCGATCGTCGACGGAAGCGGAGTATAAAGCGATGTCTGATACAGTTCAGGAGTTGCTTTGGTTGAGGAATCTACTTTTTACTCTTGGAGTTCGATTTGATGCACCTATACCTGTTCATTGTGACAACATCTCAGCGATTTATCTGGCGGCAAATCCGGTGTGTCATGAGAAGACTAAATATGTGGCTGTCAGCTATCATTTCATACGAGATGAGATAGTCAGAGGCTTTGTCACAACGAAACATGTTTCCACAAAGATACAGCTGGCTGATATATTGACAAAGGCACTTGGGAAGAAAGAGTTTGGAGCATTTCTTGTCAAGTTGGGAGTTCAGAATTTACACTCTCCAACTTGAAGGAGGGTATTCGGATATGGACGTATCTCGACATATCTCTTGGAATATATTTTCATTAATGTACATATATTTTGTAATCCAGTTTAAGAATGAAACCCTTGTATAAAGAGAAGGTCTTGGACCTAGAGATCAATACAGAAAACCTTTTACAATACTCTTGTTTTCTGACAGAATCAAAAAAATCAAATCAGAAGGAGAAGAACTAGATCATAACTTTATAATTTTTTTATCAATGTTCAATCCAAATTAGAGAAAGATAAGAATGATAAACGGCTCTGATTTGGCTAAAACCGAACACATCAAATTCGCCTACGCAAAAGAAGATCACTTTTCGAAACAAAAGAAATTGATCTTTCAATCGAAACACTTATCTTTTTGTTCCTTCGGGGACATCCGGTGAAACACTTATCCTACATCAAGAAAACAAAACTCATTTTTCAGAAGAAAAAAAAACAAAACAAAACTCATCTTCCCTCTGAAAAATTAAAATCTCTCAGTCTCTGATATGTGTTTAGTTTTCTGCTTGTTTTGAAATGATCACTTAAATTTTTGTCTAGTTTTTATTAATATATTTTAGATAATACTTTTTGATATAGAAATTGTCCATTTTCAA
>OVBX01008461.1:0-10006 GCA_900406325.1 Erucastrum elatum
ACACCATCAGGGTCTAGATTAACATTAGTCTCCGTGGAATCAGCTAATAGTACAGTGAGGAAAATCTTGTCAGTGGTCTCAGCCCACTTCACTTCAGGATGACGACTGCAAAATACACATGATAAAAGCAATCACCTTTCAAGAGACAAAGCAAACATAACAAAAGAGAAACACCACACCGAAACCAAACAGGCAAAAGTAACTGTCATTTGATACAATAACATTAACTGGGAACTTCAATTAATACCAAAATAATAAGATCAATTTTTTTTAACACAAGCTTAATGATAAGTATAAGAAGGCTTATGTGAGGAAACGACTGGGTAAGGAAGCGAGAGCAGAGATGCAAGAGTATTATCTGAAGAAGAAAGAGGGAAAGAGAGTGTTGGAGGAAGCGGAGTTACCGTTGGAGTAAAGACACTGGAGGAAGCAGAGTCTTTACTATTTGAGTTTACTATAAATAAGAGTTTGTTAGTCAAAGATATTTTCTATGCTGAATGCAGTTGTAAGTAGTGACGCTATGAGTCAGTGGACGATCGTTATGAAATCGTAGCTTACATTCTGTAATCAGTACTTACATCCATAATACAAAGAGAGAGTTGAGTTTACATAACTAAAGAGTACTAAAATCTATCATTGGTGCGGTGAAACTGAGATCGGAGGAAGCGCGGTGGTTACGATGTCGGCGGGGTCAAAATCGAGCTATTCCGAGGCGTCGGCGGAGGCGCCGGAAAAGGTTCTCGGTCAGATCCAGTTCTTGATGAAGATGTGTGAGAAATTGGCGGAGGATGCGGATGAGAAGGATCGGCGATTCGAGTCGTTGTCGAAACGAGTGGATGCGGTAGATTCAAAGCTATCGAGGATGGATTCTAACCTCGATATGAAGCTCGATTCTATTTTGAAGGCAATCGGTAAACAACCAGTTCAGGATGCCGTTCCGATGGATACACCGATGCGAGATTCAGCTTTTGGCTCGGCTTCTCAGGTACGGAATCATAACTTCGAACGGAATCGGGAAAATTCATCGTTAGGTTCTCGGAGAGACTCATTGAATTTGGATAATAGGGAGAATATGTTAAAGAAAATTGAGATGCCTGTGTGTGATGGTACGGGAATATCAGAATGGATTGTTGATGTGGAGTATTTCTTTGAGCTTGGCCGTTACGATGAGGAATCTCGTCTCGACTTGGTTCCATTGTGTTTGCGAGGAGCTTTGAAGAAATGGTACGCGTGGGTGATGCGTAGGGGTGGTTTTATGGATTGGAGGGAGTTTAAGAGCAGATTGTATGTGAGGTTTTCAGAATCTATAGACGATGAACCGACTACGAGATTATTTTCCATCAGGCAGACTGGTTCAGTGGCTGAATACGTCTCGGAGTTTGAGGATTTGTCAGCTCAGGTACCAGGACTTTCGGATCACTATCTGGAAAGGATTTTTTACATTGGTTTGAACAAAGAAATGAAGGAGGTGATTAGGATGAAAGAACCTGAAGGATTATCCAACTTCATTTCTGCGGTTCTGAAGATGGAGTCGAGTTCTTTTTGCAAAGTGTTGAGTGAATCAACTCAGACGGAAGCAAAAATAGTGAAGTCAGGAGGCATTACTAAGTCGGGAAGTTACTATAACAACAATTCGAAGACGGTAACCGTAGAGACAAAACCTCAAAAGGAGAATCTTGCTCCAGCTAAGGTTTATCAGAGGCCTCGACAACGTCATTCTGATGCAGAGTTGGACGCAATGCGAAGGCAGGGACTTTGTTTCAAATGTGGTGACAAATGGTCGAAAACTCACGAAGCTATTTGTCCAAAGAAAGAATTTCGTGTCTTGACGGTATTGAATGGCTGGGAAGTAGAGGTGTTGGATAGAGATGAGGAAGAGATTCAAGACATAGTTCAACCTTCAAGTTCGGAGATGCGTACTTTATCACTTAATGCGTACTTGGGTATTGATTCTCCGAAAACTGTCAAGATGCGAGGACGAATTGGTAATGCGGAGGTGATAGTCATGCTAGATAGTGGGGCATCTCACAATTTCATTTCTCCTGAAATTGTGAAAAGGCTACGTTTGAGAGTATGTGAAGCTCGTGGCCTTGATGTGATATTGGGAAATGGAGTTATGGTAGAGGGTTCTGGCGTTTGCTCAG
This sequence comes from Erucastrum elatum, assembly GCA_900406325.1. NCBI lineage: Eukaryota > Viridiplantae > Streptophyta > Magnoliopsida > Brassicales > Brassicaceae > Erucastrum > Erucastrum elatum. The sequence goes on from OVBX01008461.1 coordinate 2,145, forward strand.
CAGTTCTCTTCCAGCTCTGTTCTACAATGTTTACATCGGACTTCATCTCCCTTGAGTTGGGATCTGTTGATGTGATTCTTGGGATCCAATGGCTTGAAACCTTAGGCGTGTGCGAGGTGGACTGGAAGGAGCAGGTCTTCTCGTTCGTCTATGGTGGGGAGAAAGTGACTTTGGTTGGTGATCGAAGTTTACATTGTCCACGATTATCCCTTAAGCCATTGATTTCATCTTGTTCATCTAGTGCTAATCTGAGTGCACTTCTTACCACTAGCTCTGACAAGACATCAACACATTCCGTTATTCCATCAGCAATTGCTCGTTTGCTGCAAGATTGGGCTTCGGTGTTTACTATCCCTCAGGGTTTACCTCCTCTACGCGGTAGGGAGCATTCCATTATTCTTAAACCAGGAGTGGAGACAGTTTCAGTGAGGCCCTATCGTTATCCACACGCAACTAAGGTGATCATGGAAAAGATGGTAGCTGAGATGTTGGAGTCGGGGATTATTCGTCCCAGCTGCAGTCCTTTTTCCAGTCCGGTGTTACTTGTGAAGAAGAAGGACAATTCTCACCGGTTTTGTGTGGACTATCGAGCATTAAACAGAGCTACAGTGGCTGATAAGTTTCCCATTCCAGTCATAGATCAATTACTGGATGAGCTACATGGAGCCTCTGTGTTCTCTAAACTCGACTTACGTTCGGGTTACCATCAAATCCGAATGCGAGAAGATGATATTGCCAAGACAGCGTTTCGAACCGTGGAAGGGCATTACGAGTTTTTGGTTATGCCTTTCGGCTTGACCAATGCACCAGCAACCTTCCAAGGGTTGATGAATCAGGTGTTTAAACCCTTCCTGAGGAAGTTTGTTTTGGTGTTTTTCGATGACATACTGGTGTATAGCCATTCAATGGAGGAACATGTGGGTCATCTACGTTTGGTGCTTCAGGTTTTTCATGAGCAGAAGTTGTTTGCCAATCAGAAGAAGTGCGTATTTGGCATGGCTCAGGTGGAATACCTTGGACACATTATATCTGCTAATGGAGTGGCTACTGATATGTTGAAAACAGAAGCAATGAGGAAGTGGCCTATACCTGTCACAGTGAAGCAACTACGTGGGTTTCTGGGGTTGACAGGGTATTATAGGAGATTTGTTGAAGGATATGGGATCATTGCTCGGCCTCTCACGACGTTGTTAAAGAAAGAACATTTCTTGTGGACCACAGCGGCTCAACAGGCGTTTGAGGATTTGAAGACAGCTATGGTGAATGCTCCAGTCTTAGCTTTACCTTCATTCAACAAGCAGTTCGTTATAGAAACAGATGCTTCTGGTTTTGGAGTAGGAGCGGTTCTAATGCAAGACAAAAGGCCAATTGCTTTCTTTAGTCATGCTCTGACACCAAGGGAGCAACTTAAACCGGCATATGAACGAGAATTGATGGCAGTGGTGATGGCGGTGCAGAAGTGGAAGCATTATCTGTAAGGACAACGTTTTGTTGTGCATACGGATCAAAGGAGCTTGAAATTTTTGTTGGAGCAAAAGGAGGTAAATATGGAGTACCAGAAGTGGTTGATTAAGTTGTTGGGGTATGATTTTGAGATCTTGTACAAGCCAGGTTGCGAGAACAAGGCTGCGGACGGGTTATCGCGTTGCTTGGAGTCATCGGTGCAGTTCTCAAGTGCGCAAGTATTGGCTTTGACAATACCGTCTGTCTTACAACTACAAGATCTGTACAGGGAAATTGAGCAGAGTGAGGAAATTCAATCGATGATACTGCGTTGCAAGGAAGGGAAGCTGCAGAATCCGCATTATCAGGTCATTGATGGGAGACTTTGGTACAAGAGAAGGTTAGTGATACCTAAGGGGTCTCATTTGATTCCTATCATCTTAAGTGAGTGCCATGATAGCAAACTTGGAGGTCATTCGGGTGTACTAAAGACTTTGAAGAGGGTGCAGCAATATTTTTATTGGGAAGGAATATACAAACGGATTCAGAAATACGTGGCTGAGTGCTCTGTTTGTCAGACACATAAGAGTTCAACCTTATCTCCAGCAGGTCTCCTTCAACCATTACCTATTCCTCAGAGGGTGTGGGAGGATATATCGCTTGATTTTATCGAAGGGTTACCAATGTCTCAAGGATCCAATGTTATCTTGGTGGTGGTGGACCGTTTGAGCAAGTATGCTCATTTCTTGACGTTGAAACATCCGTTTTCTACAGTGGATGTAGCTCAGAAGTTCATTGAAGTAGTGGTGCGTCTTCATGGATTTCCGCAGAGTATTGTGTCTGATCGTGATAGAATTTTCCTCAGTTCTTTTTGGAAGGAGGCGTTCCGTTTGGCAGAGACGAAATTGAAGTACAGTACTGCTTTTCATCCGCAAACTGATGGACAGACTGAAGTGTTGAATCGCTGTTTGGAGACGTACTTACGTTGTTTTGTGTCTCAGCATCCGCGTACTTGGAGTCGTTTCTTGGCTTGGGCAGAACTCTGGTATAATACTTCTTTTCACACGTCCTTGAAAGCAACTCCTTTTCAGGTTGTCTACGGGAAGGAACCACCAGCGATTGTGCGATTTGAGGAAGGTTCTACTTTGAATTTTGAATTGGAGACTTCGTTAAGGGAGCGTGATACTATGTTGGATGAGATTAAGAATAATTTGTTGCGCGCTCAAGAGTTAATGAAGAAGTCAGCTGATTCACACAGGAGGGATGTTGAGTTTGTGGTGGGTAGTTTGGTGTATTTGAAGTTGAAGCCTTATCGTCAGCATTCCGTTCGTCGTCGGGTATGTCAGAAGTTAGCAGCGAAGTTCTTTGGTCCTTTTAAGGTCTTGGAGCGTATTGGCAAGGCGGCTTATAAGCTGGAGTTACCAGTTTCTTCTAAAATTCATCCGGTATTCCACGTGTCACAGTTAAAAGCAGTGATTGGGTCTGATGTTGTGGTGAATCCTATTCCTCCTTCGTGTGTGGAGACTGTGGGTACTGAGAATCAACCGTTGGAAGTCTTGGCTAAACGTTATGATGAGAATGGCGAGTTAGAGTTGTTGGTTTGCTGGAGTGAGAATCCTTCGTATGAAAATTCTTGGATGCATTACGTGGACTTTGTGCAATTGTATCCAGATTTTAAGCTTGAGGACAAGCTGGGTTTTTTAGGGGGAAGTATTAATAAGTATAAGAAGGCTTATGTGAGGAAACGACTGGGTAAGGAAGCGAGAGCAGAGATGCAAGAGTATTATCTGAAGAAGAAAGAGGGAAAGAGAGTGTTGGAGGAAGCGGAGTTACCGTTGGAGTAAAGACACTGGAGGAAGCAGAGTCTTTACTATTTGAGTTTACTATAAATAAGAGTTTGTTAGTCAAAGATATTTTCTATGCTGAATGCAGTTGTAAGTAGTGACGCTATGAGTCAGTGGACGATCGTTATGAGATCGTAGCTTACATTCTGTAATCAGTACTTACATCCATAATACAAAGAGAGAGTTGAGTTTACATAACTAAAGAGTACTAAAATCTATCACTTAAACCCTAAAAACCCTGAATCCAAAAGCTCTAAGATTCAACCCTAAACCCAAATTAAATAGACTAATTTGTTTTCCGGATTCCTTAGGAACCCCCAATGATAGCTTAGCTTTAAATCGATCGACACTATTAAGAAACAAGACAACCCCATGAGGAAAAATGTAAACTTGATTCCGAAGATAATAACGAAGTCATGAAAACTAAAGGATTCATATTTACCTCATGATTAGTGGACGAAGCAAAGAACCCTCGAGAAGAAAGAGACAAGTGACGCAAAAATTAGATTTTTTTTTAACTTGCTTTAATCGACGAGCGAAGGAAGTTAGGTTGCTCTCCACATAGATTGTGTTATTTACCCGAAGTGATTTTCCGTACGAGCTAGTGCACTAAACGTTAGTTGGGTCACAGAAAATAAACGGTGAGAGATTGAAAGGTTGGGGTTTTTACAGATCTAACGGTTAATATAAACGGGTTTGGGTAAACAGTAATAAAAAGGATTCAAATTTCGCCTGAGCAAAAGCTGGAGCAAGTGAGACAAACCCCTTTTGCTGGTTGTCATGTTAAGTTACAGATAGGGACTCATCATGTACTGATGATGAACCTTTTGAAGTGTGATGCAGTCGCTGCTCACTTCTTTTCATAAGGAGGCAGGAGTTACACGGCACCAAACTTCTTTTGACTATGTGCAGCGTTAAATGAAGATTAAGAAGAGTTGTTTATTTCAGGCATACTCTGATACTAGTCATGTTTTTTTTTTTGGCTCTTGCAAAATCACTAGCTTACTTTTGCAGGTACAAACATGAACTTGAAAAACATAATCTTAAACTTGTATGACCACTTTCCCTTTTGTCTAGTCAAAAATCCTTATAACCTTTTTCCTTTATTATTATTTAACTTGCAGTTACCGAAAGCTTGAGTTCTGGTCCAAATGTATCTCATTATGATGGGCATTATGGTGTTGGGACTTGTGGGAAGGAAAAATTTCGTGAGACCTGTAACTTGGCATATCCTTGGGGCTAGAGGCACTGTTGGTGAATCCATCCCTTGAGCACCGAGAAGTTTTGGTATGATTCAGAGAATCTGATCATTGGATATCTTTGGTTACAAACAGAGAGGAAAAGGTACATCACATGTTCACTTGAGGCTGTTTATTTTTTCATGCTGCATAAAAAGCTGTAAATGTTTTCTATCATTACCCCTATGAGGGGGAATATGAAAAGTAGATGCAGGTACGGATCCTGCCTCCAAAGCTTCCATACTAGTGAACAATCATTTTGGAAAAAACTCTGAAGCAACTGTTCCATACTATCCCTGGTGGTGTGCAGAGTCAACAAAGATGGCCCACGTGGCTCACGGCGTTATATTGCACCGATCTGGTTCGTGCTGAGAGCACAAGGACTTGAAATTCCATAAGCAACCTGTCACCGCCGACCTTAAGCAATTACTGAGCGGTGATTCTGCTGGACATTTTATTTCATGGATAGTCCCACACCAAATATTAAAACTTCAGTCAAGAAAGCCTCGTTAGTTAGAATCAGAATGTAAGACCTCAGGACAAACTGTTGTCTTTGTGTGAATCTCTTAGCTCACATTTAGTTTGAAGATTTATTGAACATAAAAGCAACAGAGCGAGGGGGAACTGGATTCAAACAATAAATAGAACTAACTGTGAAATGTGTTATAAGAAACTTTAAGGATAAGATACATACATTAGAGAGATCAACTCATAATGGAAGTGAACTTGTCCAAGGAAGAATATCAGAAACTGAAACGAATAAATATCTTGCCTCCATGAACCTACTTTATTACTCTAAGCAATTTAATATGCGCAAGAAAAAGAACAAAGGATCACCGAGATTCCAAGTAACTTGAGGTAAATAGGATACATGCAGCGAGACTTACATTTGCTGCAAAATGGACGAGTTACACTATTATTGGGCACCACCTCTAACGATCTGTCCTCAGACTTTGGTAAGCTTATTGGCATGAGCCCCGCAAAGTCTCCAAGCACACACTTTGTATGCAAACTAGCCAGGTGGTCTTTACACGTGTAGAACCATGTCTTTGGATTGGTTTCTTTCTCACAAATGTCACACCAGTATTTACCACTTGCCTCTTCTTTTCCTTCGCCATAGCATAGTGAGAGAGGATGATCGTCTACTCTGTTCTTAACTACTTGTGGTAGAATGGCACATCGGAAGCCCAATACAAATCCACAATCACCTTCAATGCACCTGAGAATATGATGTTCCCTTGCATTGCAACCATTGCATGTTTCTACTTCTTCTGTTGGAATGTAGTATAAGGGATGGTGGGGATGACTTGGATGTACAAATGGCTCAGAAATTGAACCACACAAAACATCCAACTTCCTTTTCCCGTGCTTGTACAAGAAACCATTGGACACTCTTTCGCAAGCATCACAAACAAAGATATCTTGCTCCTTGTTTGTAACTAAAGTGAGTCTTTCGTTGTGTAGCACATGCCATTTCTTTTTAGGATTTTCAGCACACTTCTGATGGAGAAAAAAATCACAACCGATGCAGCTATAAAAGGATTTGAGACTGATATGATGGGTGCATGCGTTGCATCGTTTGTTCTCCTCATAGAGAACACCATTCACATTGACTTTAAGGTAATGCTCTTTGTGGCTGAAATGGTGTATTGTGTTGGCATCTATCACCACATAAGGCTCTGTATCTTCTTCTTCTTCAGGTACTCCTTCGAGCTCTTTCCCATTCCACACATCTTTTCTAGTAGCACATTTAGAATGAACGACATAGCCAGGACACCTTTGACAAGAAAATCCCCCATAAGTCCAGTCCACCTTCCTGCGACAAACTCCACACGTCGAATTCACAACACCAAGAACAGAAGTACGAGAAACACGGTGATCATGACGATTGATGTTAATGACACGTGGAAGGACAAGACAGTCTTGATGGATCATGAAACCACAATGAAAGCATGCGTAAGGGCTTCGATCTCCCTTGATCCCACAAGCATTACATGTAAAAGAATCGAGTCTGGGAAGAAGGACGAGCTGGTGATCATGAGCTTTTGAATCAAAAATAGACTGTGGTGGTGGGTTCAAAACACAAGGCATATCCAGCGTGAAGTTGCAAGAAGAACAATGATAAAACATTTCTTTGTCAACCTTTCTTCCGCAAAGACGACATATTCCATCAGAATAGTCTGGTGGTTCACCACTGAGGAGCTTAAGAGGATGCAAGGAGTGGTAAGAGTGGTTTAACTCTGGTGAGTAATTTAGCTCTGCTGCTGACGTGTGCCATACACAATCCACATGGAAAGATACATCACATTCATCACATTTGTAACGAAACCCAATATCAGTCTTCCCGCATTTAGCAGAGCAGTAAAACGTGGTCCGTTCCTTGGTAAGTGTGAGCTTGTGGCTGTGCACATTGAAATTGTCAATAGCATCTGGTGGTGGGTACTTGGCACAGTGTACATCCACGTCGAAGTTACAATACTCACAGCGGTAAGATAGAAACATGATCCTCCTTCCACATACATCACATAGAGTAGTAATAGTACCTGGAACACGTCGACTCCGGAGAGTGTGATTGGGGTGACATGGGTGGTCGATGAACTGAGAGAACTCGTCGCCACATTTCTTGTGCACGAAAAAATCACAGAGTTTACAATAGTAGCCGTCACTCTGAGACTGAAAGCGACCACAACAAGCACCTTTTCTCAGATCATTCCAAGGAATCATAGGATGCTCATGAAACGATGGTAACGACACTCCTTCAGATTCCATTTGGCAGTATACTAAGAAAGAGACGGGAAGGTTGAATTAATGCTGTATCTTTCAAAGCTATTATCTCTTTCTCTGGCCACTCAAACACTATCCTAATTCCTCTTTCATGTTCATTTTTTTAGTCGTCAAAGATATCTCACTTTCTCTGGATAATGTGTATTTTTTTTTAGTAGTGGTGATTTAGACATCATAACAAGTTTAATGGACTTCTCAATTTTACATGGTCCATATAAAGTAAGATGGTCATGGGCTGTCATTTTTTCCGAGAAATAATTTTCCACTTAGCCTTATTTTACCAATCGCATACGCACTTTGGTCGTCATCTACCAACCTCAGTCACTTCATATATATCTTATCTTATCTTATCTTATACTATTAATAATCCTTATTTGAAGTATTTTAGAGTGTCCACATGGGCATGGAAAATCATCCAATCAGGATACTTGAAATTAACATGTCATTACTGAGTTGTCAATTGGGCTTTTTCTTTTGTTGTTTCATAAAAAATATGTCGTGATATAAGTTTGGGTCATGAAGCCCATCGATTTCGAAACCGGTAGTAGCTGAT
>OVBX01008463.1:0-10004 GCA_900406325.1 Erucastrum elatum
AATAAAATTTCATATTCATACGATTTGTGAAATAGATGCACCTGCAACTTTATAAACTGTGTGTTGAAATAATGATTAGAAATAGATGCGATCTTATAAATGATTTTATTAGACCTATTTGGTTAGAAACCAATGGTTAGACATGATGGATGGTTAGACACGAATGGTTAGACACAATTTTGATGGTTTACCGAATTGGTTAAACACGTAGGATTTTATTAATTAAATTTTGGTAACATTGGTAACAATATATGGTAAGAAGTTATGCTGAAAATTAATTATAGGGTAAAAAAATTCTAATTAGTGTAATTGATCGACATGTGGACTTCTATGTCACATTTTTTTTGAAAAATCACTTCTCAAATATAGTCTAGAGGATGAGACTTTGCTTTACGAATATAGCAAAAATCCGTGAACATAACGTTATTAACGAAACTTTTGAGCTTTTAGATCACAAAGTTTTATCATTTTATCTGAAATCCGTGAACAGAATAATACATGAACAAAATTATTATTTCCATGTAGCCATAATAAACCAAGGATGACATGCATAAATACTGTCTGGGGACGCACAGACTGGAAATCTACATAATGGAAGGTAAACGGTTTAGATTCCTAAGAAGGGGAGTGCACTTAAGGGGATGAGCCATAGTCACCGTCATTGTTCCACCAGCCTCTTCCATGTTGAGCTTATCTACTTCCATTTTCCAATCAAAACACTGCACCATGACTCCAATTGCAGTTCCTACAGAAAGATAAGCTAGATTTGATCCAGGACAGGCTCTCCTTCCGCTCCCGAAAGGAATGTATTTTAGGATCTCCTCTTTTATCCCGTCTTCTTGAAACGAAGACAAAAATCTCTCAGGCTTAAACTCCTCAGGGTTTTCCCAGATATCTGGATCTCTCATTACTGCATAGCAGTTAACAACAAGTGTTGTCTTCTCCAATACATCAAAGCCTCCGACCTTACATCCTTCTCGGAAGGCCCTTGGCACAAGAGTTACGGGTGGGTGCAATCTCAGTCCTTCCTTGACGATAGCTTGCAAATATGGAAGGTTAGGTAGATCTGTTTCCTGAATCAACCTTGTAGTATTCTCTGTAACCGAATCAATTTCTTCTCTCAGTCTCTCAAGAATCTTTGGGTTGTTTAAAATTTCTGCCATTGTCCACTGTATAGTGTTCGCAGAGGTATCAGTACCTGCAATGAGAATATCCTGTAGAAGCATACTTTACAACCAAATGGTACTGGATTGGTTTATTGATTAATGAATTCACATTACATAAAACAAACTTTTTACCACGAACAAGGCCTTGATTTGGTTCCTAGTGATCTTATACTCTGCTGTTTTACCTAGATGTCAAATTGGGTAATAGAATAAATATATAATCAATTATATCAAGTTAAACGGGCTAATGGACAAGCTATTTTAACATTCCTTAGTTTTACCTTGACAAGCTTCCAATAGTACGTCCAACATCTCACTACTTTGATTATCCTCCTCTTTATATTCCACAAGACTCTTCTCCAACACCTCTTCATACCTGGAGGAGATACTCGCTAAATCCTGTTTGAAAAGTGAGATCCCGAGCTTCGCAAGCGGCTTGCGCAACACGGCCGCCAAGAAAAACTTCTTTGACAAGATATCTGTTTCAGCCAATAAGCCCCTCACTCTCTCTACTTCATCGTAATCTGAAAAACTCTTTCCCATAAGCATCTTCCATATGTTGTTACTTATTAGCTTCATAGCTTCCTCAGCAATCTCAACGCTCTCCTTCTTCGTTGCCTTGACCACAAGATTCAAGTAAAACCGATTTAACTCGTCCGCACGGACGCCTCGTGACCTCTCGAGAGCCTGAGGTCCAAGGAGCTTGGTGGTGATGAGCTTCTTTATGAATTTCCAGTAATCTCCGTAAGGAGCGGAAACGAAGCCTGAAGATCCAAAGAAAAGAGACCCTTCGTTTGTTGGGAGGCTGCGAGTGGAAACGTTCATGTCCTGCGCCCTAAAGATCTCATAGGCTATTGAGGCAGAGGAGACAAGGACTATGGGGACATTTAAGACACGAAGATAGAGGATAGGTCCGTACTTGGAGGAGAGTTTCTGTAAAGATTTGTGGAGTACAAGAGAGAGGAGAAGGTGAAGATGACCGACGATTGGAAGGGACGGAGGGCTAGGAGGCAGAACACAGCCTTCTGAGTCATTTGGTTTCTTGAAGAAGAAATGGTAACAGAGAAATGAAATGAGGCAAATGATGCTAAAGATGAAACCGTTTTTAAAGTCAACGATGAAAGTTGCTGCCATTGTTGTTACTCAGTTAGTGTTCTTCTGTCAAAAGAATCAATGGTTTTGCTATCTAAATACGTTTATTTTAAGAACGTGAAATAATGGAAAGGTTAACCAAATTTTAGCAAAAATATAATGGAAAGGTTAACCAAGTTTAATAACAATTTTTAATAATTTGGTGGTTAATCGTGATTCATGTTTTTCGCCAAAGGTGACAGCTGACATTCTACCAATAGGCATTTAATTTTGTGAATATATTGATACCTCCATTAACGCTATTAGGTCCGTGTCTGCGCTACGCGCAGATTATGCAATAATATATGTTATGCATAATATTTTTCTGTCTAAATTATGTTTAAAATAAAATAATGTTGTAACAAAAATAACCATAAAATATTTTACAAAGGAAATAGATTAGTCATAGTTTTTAGTTGTCTTCTTCTTTTAGTTTAGTTGATGAATTTTTATTGAATAAAATTGAAATGTTCAACAATGTCTTCATATATGTTGGCTTTGTTTATTATTCCTTAAGCTTTTAACAATGGAAATTATGGTGTTGGAATAAAATGTTGTTGGTTGTTGAATCGAACAATAATTTGGATGAAAATAATATAAACAAATATGATTAGAATTTTGTTTTAACTTTTATCTTTTTGGGTTAATTCTTATTGCCAAGACGATCTAACATTTCTGATGATTCATGCTGTATAATTTGTCTAAAATGGTTCGTCTGTTCGTCCCATTAGACTTTGATTTTATGGTTTTTATTACTGCGTGTTTTTGCATTTCTTAAATATATAAGCATCAAACATATGAGATATTTTTCGGCACGACGTGAAGAATTGTATATTTTAAATTAATTATATTTCAATTTTAGATGTACTATTTACATTGTTTTATGATTTTTTTTTTAAAAAATAAGTTGTTTTCAATCATTTATGTCTTTTATTGTAAATTTTGTCTATGTTATTCAGATCTTTTTATTTTTAAAAGTGTTGGATGTTAGATAACCTAAAAAGAGAAATGGGACTTAACACTTACTGAGAGAAATAGTATATGTGTCTTTTCTTTACCCATATGTATATGTTCTTGTATGTATAATTTAAAACACTATATATATTATATTGGTTTTAAACACGTAAACTGTTTGCTTAAACTAAATATTTATTCGGAGTTATTATTTCTCTTTTTGTATGTTTTATATTCAGGTCCGCAAAACTCCTATGTTACAAAAGATTGGCCAGATGGAAGTTGTTGAACGAAGTGCTGAACACTATAAGGTTCAGAAGCATTGTAAGTGTTCGTGTAATCTCGGAGTTTTGTTTTGTAGTATTTTGAAGCTTAACCGTTCCTGCCGTTCATCATCTGTGTGAACACGTGGGTTTTGGTTGAAACAATGTCCAGTCGATGATGATGATTTTTTTTTGTAACTTAGATGATGTTAATGGAGTGTGCTTATCGTTTTACTTGGACCTCATACTTGCCTCTTGCGGATTGATGTCACGAATCATCTCAACCAGCTTACCACAAACCTGCATAGTCAAGATTTTTAATTAATGTAAGTGTTGACACAACAGAGTTACCCTTCACTTTCAGATGCTCCACTTCCAACACCATTCCCTGCAACTGCTTTGCCTCCTTAGTTATCCCCACTGTTTCAAACTTACCTTGTTCTCTTGGCAGTTCGGTCTAAGAACAACATTCTTTTGTTCGCTGAGTTGTTCTTGGTTTGCCATATAGCTTCTCTCTTTGTACGAATCTCTTCTTACAAATGTTGTAAACATGTTTTTCATAGAAACTCAAATTGATTTTTAGCTTGCGGCTTTATTGAATAAACTAACCTGGCAAGGAAGAAGTAAGTAAAACTTAGGTACATTATCATAACAAAATACTCTGGAAATTCTCGTAGCATTAAAAGACAAAGTTATTACCACCTCGGACTTCCTTCTTGCGCTTTGTAGTTCCACTTCTTTTTTTTGTAGGTCCATCTCTCCACCAAAATTAGTTACGTCTTGATCCAGCGTATGATCACTCTGTATTTAGTCCTGAAACTGAGTAAATCCAAATTGTGAGGATCAAACTGGTTCAAAACATTCCAAATTGATAATTCTTTGGTCAACTACGCAGAGTTAATGTGAGAAAAGCAAGAGATCCTTTATCTATTCCAAGAGCCAACAATAACTGAACGGAAAATAAGTCAATTTACACGTAAAAGCACTAAAAGGTGGAGTTCTGTGACATAGATCAGGTTAAAGAAGGAGCGTTGAAGGCACACTCAAAGAGAATCCATCGCCCGCAAGGATAGAATGGACGACATGAACGATGACAGTGTCTATTTCTGTCTGGACAGAGGAGAGAGGGATCCGCCATTTCAAGACAGTAAGTTGAGAGAGACATGCCAGCTAGAGTTATTGGTTTGAATGAAAACCCTTTAACCACATAATACCGTCTTTAGTTGGTTTCAGATTAGTCGAGAAGACGCTTAAAGTTCAATAATTTCAGAATCAAAATTTGAAGTATAGTATATGGAATAGCAATCCATCCTTCATCTTTAGACACGTATGAGAACCTCTCAATCCCAGTACCTCCAGTCGCATTTGAGAACCTCTATATGTTCTAAACCTAAATACTGTTATATAGCGAAGTTGTGGCGAGTAAGAGAAGGTGAAGAGGTGTCGTTAATAAATTGACAAAGCAGTAAAAGAGTTGTAACTGGTGAGGATTCATTCTGGGAAAGGGAGAAGAAGCGTAAGAAGAGGAACGGAGACATTGGAGTAGTGACATGGCAGTTTTATTGGTTCAGAATATTTTTGCTGACGTGTCTAGTGATGAAATCCTTCAATTTAGCTTCTTTTATATAGTAGTGATGAATGTAACTTCTAAAATAATATAAAGTTATTTATATAAACTTATAATTATATAATGAAAGTTGATATATCATGTTTTCTATGGTTTTTAACCATGATATAAATCCTGATTTAAAGTCTTAATATATATTTCAAGACTGTATTAGAGCCTTTGCAGGTTCAAGTACGTGTAATAACTATATGTAGTGTAATCTGTCACAAGAGATAAAATGGACTTGATTGTTATCAACTGATACATCAGTGACTGAAATATTTTATTACATGAGTTAATGAATGATTTGCAAGAATATACAAAAACATATTTTTAGTGTTTTAAATTTACCTTTTTGATGAAATTCAATTGTCTTATGATTTTATTTATTTAATCTATATAACTTTAAAAATTTATATTTAAAATACAAATATGTTAATAAAAGTAATTTATACTTTTATAATACAAACAAATAAATAGTTTAAAAATAATCATTCTAAAAAGTATAAATTTATATAAAAATAAAATAAATATGAAAAACATCATGCAATATTTTAAATTCATTCATTAAAATAAATCTGTATAACTCAATTATATATGTAATTTAAATGATATTACAAAAACTAAATTAAATTACTAATGCAGAGTATAAAATCTAGTATACATAAAAACTGCCCAGTTACGAATCATTGCAAAATCATATATAAAAATGGAAGACATAGTAATGTATTTCCCTGGGATTTAAAATATAATCTACCATAAAAGTTGACAAAAAATAATCAGAAACTCTGTTTTTGGCACACTGACGCTTCACAAACATGCAAGACACTTTTGCACAATCGACAACTCATTAATCTATCTATATACATGTTTAAGCCGTAAAAAGAGATGAGCCTTCAAAGGATAGTGAATATTATTACTTGGTAACGGAAGCTAAAACAAAGAAGGAACTTTTCTCCACCAATATATGGGCTTCTTTGCTTACGATTAACTCTTGTAACATACAAAGAAAGAGAACAAAAGCTCCGTATAAGCAACTTGTCCTCAAGCATAGTTGTGTCACTGTGAATTCTAGACTGTACATACCTTCACGTTGCTCAACTATATATTCTAGTATCACATTATCCGTAAGACGCAAGTTAGCTTACCAGTAATCTTTACATGAACAAGCACCTCCTTCAAAATGATGAAACCTATAGGCATCCCTCACTATGATTTCTCGGTTCGAAACCTTTGATACAAACTTGATCCAATCATGGCAATCACTGCAAACTCGTAGGTTCTTCATCACATTTACAGGCACTGTAGATGGCAAGCTGAGGAGTCCGTACGAAATAGCTAGTTTCTCGCTGTGAATGAAAATCGCCGGATCTTTTGCCTCTTGCTGCGCTTCATTTAGGAGGCTGAAACAGTCTTGCACATACCCGATCTCAGATGCTTGTTTGGTAAGATGTCTGAAATATTCATGTATTTCATCAGCCAAGGGATGATTCTGGTCACCAACATAGAAAGGGTGAATGGTGTTTCTAACTTCAATCCAGCTTTGTCCAGGTTCTTTCTTCACACCCTTCTCTTTCATCTTCTGTCTTGTCTGATCCCTAGCGACCCATTTCTTGCACACCGCATACAGATTCGAGAGAAGCACATATGTTGCTGAGTCTTCAGGCTCTAACTCCGCGAGATGACGTGCAGCGAACTCTCCTATTTCCAAGTTCTTGTGCACAACACAAGCACTCAAAAGCGTTCTCCAGACCAAGGCATCAGGCTCAATAGGCATCTCCTCAATAAACTCTTTCGCACGTGTCAGAAGACCAGCTCGTGTTAGCATATCCACTACACACACATAGTGTTCCGGCTTAGGAGCTAATCCATATTTTGTGTTCATGGATTCAAAGTATTCAATTCCCTTGCCCACAAGACCTATATGGCTGCATGCTGATAGAACTCCCACAAACGTCACATGATTCGGCCTTACATTAGACCGGACCATCTGGTCAAAAAGATCTAGTGCTTCAGAACCAAACCCGTGTTTAGAATAAGCATTAATGATCGCATTCCAAGAAACTTCATTTCTCGTGGAGGCTTCAAGGAACTGCTGCTTTGCATCAGAAATGCTCCCACACTTGCCATACATGGAGATCAAAGCATTGCAAACTTCGGTTTCTGAATCATAACCCGTTTTGGTGATCACAGCATGAACCTGCTTCCCTTGTTTCATGTTTGCTGTCTCAGAAGCAGCTTTAACAGCAGACCCAAACGTGAAATTATTACTGTCGATTCCTTCTCTGTTCATTCGAGCAAAGACACGAAGCGCTTCCTCGTTGTTTCCACTCTGCTGAAACCCCGACACCAGAGCGTTCCAGGCTATATTATCTCCAGCTTCAGTTTGTTCAAACGCTAGATAAGCCTCCTCCACTTTTCCGCATCTGGAATAAAGCGTGACCAGTGCGTTTTGAAGGGGCAGGTCAAATGAGAAACCAGATACACAAGATTGAGCATGAATCTGCTGTCCTTCCTTAAGGGATTGAAGACCAGCACATGCACTAATTGCATTTGTGAATCCAACTTCATCAGACCGGATCCCAAGATCCAGCATCTGCCTGAAAGTAGTCAAAGCTTTGTCGTTGAAATCGTATTGCGTGTAACCTGCAATCATCGTCGTCCAAGACACCACATCTCTCCCAGCAAATCTTACTAGTATATCCCTGGCAGTATCTAGTTTCCCCAGTTTTGAGTACATATCTATGAGCACACTACACACGTAGGCATTGAGCTGAAAGCTTGTTTTCACTATCTGACAATGGATCTGTTCCCCAAGCTCAAGATCCCCAAGACGGATGCAAGTTTTAAGAATACTCGGGTAGGTGTACTGATTTGGAACAATTTCCTCCATCTGCATCTGTCTGAAGATCTTAAAAGAGTTTCTTAAATCGTCTAACAGCCCATAAGCAACCAGCATAACATTCCATAGGACTACATTCTCAACCTCAGTCTCAAGGAAATAATCAAGGGCGGTTTCGATATCAGAGCATTTTGCATACAGATTAAGAAGCGCACCTTCGATCCTCTCGTAGGAAGCAAAACCGAGTTTAGTTGTGTAAGCATGTAGCTGTTGTCCACCAACAAGAGATTCATCAGCTGAACATGCGATCACAAGGCTTGCAAGAGTATTGCAGTCCGGTTCAAGCCCATCAAGCTTCATCCTTTTGAACAATCCAATAGCTTTCTCACTGTAACCGCACTGAGAAAGCCCGTTGATAAGAGTGTTGTAAGTAACCGCATCTCTCTGCGACATGTTGCTGAAGATATGCTCTGCTGATATCAATTTCCCCAGATGAAAGTATAAGGACACAAGTGCATTGCAAACATAAGTGTCAGATGAAAACCCTAACTTCAATACTAGCCCGTGAAGTTGCTCGCCGGTCTCAAGAGATTGTATCTTCTTACACGCACTTAAAACACTTGACAAGGCGTAAGGCGTTGGCATGATACCTAAGATATACATATAGCAGAACAACCTAATAGCGTCTTCTTCAAATCCGTTTTTCGACAGCCCTGATATCATAGCAACCCAAGAACTGTGATCCTTCACACGTAACCCATCAAAAACCTTTCTAGCTACATCAACAAACCCATTTCTACAGTACAGATCAATCAAAGGATTACACACAGCAGTACTATTCCCCAAACCCTGATATATCATCCTCGCATGAATCTGCTCAACTACATCAAAAGGAACACTACCACCACCAATACGGCACGCTTCCAAAATACAAGCGAATGTGCCTTCATCAGGCGTTACATCCATTGTCGAAACAAGACCTAACGCTTTCCCGCTCAAGTTTCTAGAAGCAAATGCCTTTATCATCTTATTCCAGGCATAAATCGTTCTCTCAGGCATTTCGTCGAACACCTTCGAGGCACCGTCGAAGTCTCCTTTGAATAGATAGAAATCAAGAAGCTTTTCGGATAAAGACGCATTGTTATCGAAACCCAACTTCAGAATCTGGCCGTGTAGCTTCCTCCCTTCGTCTAAAGATCCGTTTCTCTTCAAACATCCGTCTAGAAGCCATGTGAAAGTTTGGTGATTAGGTCGTATCCCACGGCTCTCCACAGAATCAGTTTCTGACGGCTCGTCTTCGTAGAGAGATACAGAGACAGCGGCACAACTAGTTCGGAAACCGGAGACTCGTGGCTTTCTTCTGATCTCACAAAGTGTCTACAGACAAAAAAAAAAAGAGAACAGTAAATGATAGTTTAAGCAGTGGCGTTTCAATGAGAAGGTTTTGAGAGGAGGATGGGAATATTACGCCGAGGACATATCTGGTGTTGAGCTTGTGACGAGGAACAGTATGAAGGAGGATGACATATGAGGACGACACAGACCGAAGAAACATGGATTTCTGTTAGGCTCGATACGACATTACAAATTTAGAATGCGAATTGAGCCGAACATTTGATATTGTCAGAAAAGTAAACTAATTGAGTTTAACATCCCAGAATTATTAAAATTCTTTCATTTTTTGTCTTTTTCTTTTCAACACTCAATTTTTTTTGTCATAATACAAATTTTTTTTTGATCAAAATTTAAATTTATATCCATTCGTATGGAAAATATCATGAGATATTTAGTAGAGTAAATCAACCAACGGTCCCGATTAATTCATAAGCATTTCACATATGCAGAAACATACATCAACTAATATAAAGTAAAATATAATACATCTAATTTTATTTTTTTTTGACAATATAATACATATAACTAGATGGTGGCCCGCACACTTGTGCGAAATAATATATATATATATATATATAATTCAAACTTTAACATTTTTTTCTTTTAAAATTTTAATCTAAATTATTTAATTAGTTTGAAATATTAAA
>OVBX01008465.1:0-10004 GCA_900406325.1 Erucastrum elatum
TCCTATTACGACGAATTAACATCGAATAGCGCCCTCGTAAAAAATATGTTTTCTTGTAGTGCGAGTTTTCACGTCAATACTGAGAAATCAGGTTTTCTTCTGAAACCGGGAAATTGAATTTTCCTACCAAAACTGAGGACTCGAGCGCCATGATCATTGACACATAATCAATGAAAAAAGAACCAGATCCGTCCAAACCTAAAGAAGCTAACCCAAGGCGTATCTCCTCCCAGGCCTCATTCCCCTTTATCTCTTAATCAAAGACTTCCTATTGCACTTTCAGGGTTATTTTGCCCACCAAATCGTTCTTCTTCCTCTTTGTCCTCAACTTTGACCTTCTTATTTACTCTATCTTCAAAATTTTCTCTTCTCCTCTTATCTGTACTCAAAGAACACAGCAATCTCTTCTCTTTATTAACACCATCCCTCTGAGCACGCTTCATCTCCATTCCTCTGTCTTTTCCACCAAGCTTCCCTTCGTCGTTGGTACCGACCACATCTGCATTATTTTCTTCAAAGACGTGAAACTCCTCACAACCTTTATCTTCTGCACATGCATGCAATGCAAGGGCCATGCTTCAGCCAACGGACATTAATCTCACAAAGGTTACCTCTCACTCCATTTGCGTTTCTGTCATATTCAGATAATACTACATTTACATCATAACATGTACAGGACATTATATTTGGTTTCAAATTTTGAGTCATAAAAAATCAACCGGTTATATAATAAAGTACTGTAAGAAAAGTAACAGACGAGTTACATTGGAATTCAACTAATGCAACGAAATTACAACTGCATAGTATTCTCAACATGATCTGTGACAATCCAAAACTGGATAAAACCACCAAGTCTTTGTTTTCTGATGCTGTATTTTTTATTTCAACTCTTCTACGAGTGCTCTGTTTAGTATCATAACATTATAACAAACAGCTAACGGGAAGTCAGCATCATCATATGCTTCTGTTTATTACTATCATAATAACAAACAGCTAACGGGAAGTCAGCATCATCATATGCTTTATGGACTATAATGATTTCACCAGTAGGATGTGTGACACTCGAAAACCAGATATCACTTGGCAAATCTTGAAGCATGGAAAATAATGTAACCAACCATCGACCACTCTTGTTCCTCTGGATTCCCCATAACCCACAAATCTACATCCTGGTGGTTTCAACATAAGAGTCCTAACTTCCCTTGGTAGTTTCCAAGAGTCGAATCTCTACAGTGAATACTCAATGTTTTTGAAACTTGAACATGATTAAATTTCACATACCTAACATTGAAACTCATCAAAATATACCTATCACCATTCGATGTAAATGTTTCGTAATAGACTACCTTTTTTTTGTTAATCATATTAAATTTCATATCATTGCCAAGACTGTTACATGTTGTTTAGCAACTTATTTGAGCGAGAAACAGAAACACAACAACCAAGCAAGAAAAAAATAAGATAAAGAGGGAAAGGAAAGATCAGAAACAGAGTCATTGTGGTTATCGTTTCCTTTGAGCCTTGAGGACCCAAGCAGAGTTCTCTTGTACAAATCAATCGATATTTTTAATTTTCCTTTTCTTCCAAGAATGTTGTTTCTTTAATGCAAAAAAAAAAATATATATATATATATATAGTTCTTGGCAATTATGTTCCATCAAGCCCAAAGCGGTTTATCACATCTCCTATAGTTCTATTAATATTAGCATGTTTAACCAAAGCTTTCATATTCATAGCATATTTTTGGTGGTCCCCTATACAAGCTCAACAAGCCCCTTCAAGGGTGAATTTTAGATACTAAGAAAATCATAAGCATTGACACATGATCATTGCAAAGAAACTAAATCCGTCCAAACCTAAAGAAGCTAACCCAAGGCATATCTCCTCCTACGCCTCATTCTTCTTTATCTCTTAATCAGAGACTTTCCTATTACACTTTCAAGGTTATTTTTCCCACCAAAATCATTCTTATCATCTTCTTCTTCCTCTTTGTCCTCAACTTTGACCTTCTTCTTTACTCTATCTTCAAAATCTTCTCTTCTCCTCTTATCTGTACTCAAAGAACACAGCAAGCTCTTCTCTTTATTGACATCATCTCTCTCATAACGCTTCATCTCCATTCCTCTGTCTTTTCCACCAAGCTTCTCGTCGTTGGTACCAACCACATCTGCGTCATTTTCTTCAAACATAGATAACAGAACTCCCTCACATCCTTCTTCTTGACCTCCAAGATTTGGAAACTCTCTACACCGAAACCTAAACTTCTTAGGCACGTAACCAGTACATTTCCACAGCTGACGAGAGAAAACCGACGAGAAACCCTCAAAAAATTCCAAATCTCCACCTGGCACTCCTTGAACATGAACCCTTTCTTCAATTGGGATCTCTCTACATTCCCTAAAACTCTGAAAGGAACGACCTTTATTCAATAAACTCTGACTCATCCTCAACTTATTGGTTTTGATCTTGCACTTGTGACAAGCAAAGAGATCGTCTCCTTTAACGTAACGTGAGCACCACGTGTGAACCCAAACGCCACATTCATCACAGTTCACCATCTCTTTACCATCGTCGAAACTCACGCCGCAAACGCAGTCCACGGTCCATGACCCATCGACCCATTCCTCGTGCGGTTTCATAATCGCGAATAAAAAGAAAACCCTTACGCCAAAATCTCAGATTTGTTCAACCAAATTATACAGAGTCAATCCGAAGTTTGGAACGTTACAAAACGCGAATCCGTCTCTTCTAAACGGAGAATAAATCGCGTTCTCTATTCGTAGCTTCGATTCGCGCCGCTCGACGACGGGATCAAAGTTCGAGATCTCCGGTTGGAAACCAATGTATGAATGAGATTTCTCGATTTCGATTTCTGAACGGAGCTTCGCGGAGAAG
This sequence comes from Erucastrum elatum, assembly GCA_900406325.1. Lineage (NCBI taxonomy): Eukaryota > Viridiplantae > Streptophyta > Magnoliopsida > Brassicales > Brassicaceae > Erucastrum > Erucastrum elatum. The sequence goes on from OVBX01008465.1 coordinate 2,896, forward strand.
AAAAGGTACCAGGGATTCTTGGAGGAAAATAAACTGAAATTTTTTTTATCCATTATTCTTTTATGGACTTGGTAAAGTAATGGGCCAGGAGTTCAACCGAAATTTTCGACGGTGGGGGAGGTAAAGTAATAAACTGAAATTTTCGAAAATGAATCTCTTATGGACTTGGTAAAAAAGAGTTGATTACCATAAAAGACACATTGTGTCTTTTCTTTACAAGCTGAGACACATCTCGCTTGGTGTACACAATTTGTTGGATTTCAGAGAGAGATGTACCTTCTTACTCTTAATGAGACGAGATCGATGTTCATCGGTTAAAGAGCCGGTTTGGTAGCTGTCTTTGACCGGTTATAAAACAATAAAGAAATTAGGTGTGGCTCTGTCTCTGACCGTTGGATGGGTTAAAACACTTTTTGATCCATCGGTGAGATTTGAAACATTTGTGAGCGTTGAGTCTGAAAAAGACGTGAAATTAATGCACATATGTCCAAAAGTCTAGTTTGTGTAGAAGTGTATCTTATTCATCTTATTTTGTGGCCACCCGATTACAAAGTACTGAGATGATCAGAGCGATGAGATTAAAAGCTCCAGCTTGACAATGGCAATATGAATTTTAAAGTTTCTTCTTTGTTGTTAAAGCTGCACGAACTTCTGAAACACAAAATGCACATCTGAAAACTCTAATCCTTTGTTAGAGCTAAATGAGAGAGAGAGAGTTTGGCTCCATTAACGAATGAGAAAATGGTTCCATTGGTGGAGTTAGGAATTTGGCTACATCGACGAGAGAGAGAGAGAGAGAGGTTCCATCGATGGGGTTAGGGATTTAATCAACATAGGATTGGAGATTTGTGGTTCGTGAGATTTAAAAAAATATATATATTTAGTTGCAATGCTATTGTTTTGTGTTTATGAGAAAAAAATAACGTATCATGTTTCTTTTCTCAGACAAGTGGAAGAAAGAAAATTTCCAAGAAAAAAAAAAGATAACAAGAAGTTGCTACAACATTAGTTACCAAGAGGAAGAAACATAACAAACGACAAGATTTCTGCAACAAAGAGCTATGTATTTCCTGGAAATTGAGTGAAACTCTAAAGCTTGAGACAAAGAGACTATGGAAGATAACAAGAAGTTGCTACAACATTGGTTACCAAGAGGAAGAAACATAACAAACGACAAGATTTCTGCAACAAAGAGCTCTGTATTTCCTGGAAATTGAGTGAAACTCTAAAGCTTGAGACAAAGAGACTATGGACAGCGGTTGTGTGGATGTGGTCGGTGTGGACAGCCGTTGTGGATGTGGTCAGTGTGGTCAGCGGTTGTGTGGATGTGGTCAGTGTGGATAGCGGTTGTATGGATGTGGTCGGTGTGGACAGGGTTGTGTGGATACGGTCCCGAACATCTCTCTTGCCCAAAAATATCTTGCCCAAATCAACTGTCCACACATCTCTCTTGCCCAAAAATCTCATGTGCTCAGCTCACCACAGTTCTTCGTGCCACAACTCTCCCGAACACAAATTTCATGAACACAGCGATACTGTCCACAAATCTCATGAACACAACGATGCTGTCCACAACTCTCCTGAACACAGCGATACTGTCCACAACTCTCCTGAACACGAACCCACCGAACACAAGTGTCATGTCCACAACTCCCCCCGAACACAACCGTGCTGAACACAGCCCCATGATCACCAATCTCCTGTCCAAACACAATCCGGTCCACACATGAGTTTGTTCGATATTACTCTCCTTTTCCTTTGAGTAGAAAAAAGAAAAAAGAGCAACAAAAACAAAGCATGAATCTCAAAATAAAATGAATTTCAGGATAAAAATCCAGAAAAGAGAGAAATAAATACCCGGCGGAGCAGTCTCGTATCGAGCAAGTTAGAAGTCGAGACAGAGAGCTTTAACGGAGTGACGGCACCGGCGCTTCACCATAGATGGAACCCGGTTTGTTCTTGCCTACAACAAGATGACAAAACAGATTGTCACTGTGAGAACGAAGCTGCAAAAACAAAGCTTTTAAATAATCCAAAAAAATCAAAACTTGATACCTTTGAGATCTGGAAAATCATCCATATGAACGCGAGAATCATCCAGAAAAACTCGAAAAACAAAAAAAAAAACACTTGAAAATTCCGTACACGCAGCCAGAGAAACTCGAAAGAACAAGGGTTTCATAAACCAGATTCGAAAAAATTAAAACTTGACACCGCTGAAATCTGGAAAATCATCCATAACAACTCGAGAATCATTCAAAAAAACGCAAAAACAACCAAAAAAAATCAAAAGTTTGGTATATGCGCCGCCGAAGAAATTAGGGTTTCATCAACAAGATTCGAGAAAATGTTTATATCAGAGTACTTTACCTCGCATGTCTGTAGATCTACACGCCGCCAGAGAAACTAGGGTTTGAGACACGACGCCGGAGAAATCGAACTGGTTTTCGGTCTTTAGTCTTTCACCGTCGCGACTGTGGGATGAGAGGTAGTGATATCGGGTGGGATTGTAGACGTGAAACAAGCGAGTGTGGAACTAGGGTTCCATGTCTCAGCCGCACAAGATGAGAGAGAGATGGAATGTGAGAAAAGAGGGGAAATGAGAGAGATAGATCAGGGTGCCGTATCAGATGGTCTGGATAGATTGTGTTTAGTGTAAAAATCGGTTCGGTTTGGTTTAACTTACTATAAGCGCATGCATGTCTTTAAGACATAAGAAAGGTTTCCTCAAGTGAGATGTGCCTCATCTTGTAATACGAAAGTCAGAATGTGCTATGGGGAGTAAAAAAATCGGTAAAAAACATAGCAAGGAGTTCAACCGAAATTATTCTTGGAGGAAAATAAACTGAATTTTTTTTAGCTATGAAGGAGAATGTGGTCTGAATTTTATTAACTTAAGAAATAGAGTCTAAAACTACAATGTTGGAATTCACTATGGGAAAAAGGATAAAAGACAATTTGGTAGTCCTTTTCAAGCTAACAGGTGTGTGTGATGTTTTATTGCCGTTTTAACAAAACATGAATAGTGTTGGAGATGGATTACATCTCTCATTCAAGCTCCATCGAATAAACTGGACTCAGTTTGATTGACTATATTCGATGATTAGGGTTATGCCGACTAAGAGACAAAAAGCCGAGTATATAAGGAGAAAGCTAAATTATGAGAGAAATCAATTCAAAACACACACAACTTGGCATCTACTTGGGTTTATACTCTAACTTTTTTATGCCAATTTGATTCAATCTTATAAAGTTTTTGTCTTTTTATTATAATTAGTACTTTTATTTTTAATATGACGTCTTTCAAATAACCTACCATCGAATTTGAGCATACTTTCGTTATTCGTCATATTCCTCTTAAACAGGTAGGAGTGTGTAGTTTGTCATTCCATATACCAATACTACTAATATATTATGAATTGAATATCCTTCCATGGCTTCAGGTGTGCCACTGATAGAATTAACCAAAACTTCAATATTTTTAAGATGAGTTGAGACTAGAGATAAGACAGTACTCCACATTTTTGCATTGCCATAATGAGAAGTTTCGTCTATGCTTCCGAATTTGATCTCGTTTTGTCTCCAAAACTTGAACTCCCACATTTTCATTTAACTATGATTATCTCTAATAAACAAACAACCAATAAATGGTTTTTGAATCAAAAGCACTTTATATTTGTTGAAAAACTCTTTGATAGTACTTTGAAATGGGAAATATCTCTACTATATAAAAGCAACTAAATTAAAAGCTTTTGAGAGTATCCACCTCAGTACAAATATTCTCAACCAATCAATGTGACATGTCATCTTACTAAATTGTTAGGCTTTTTCTCATTTCAATTAAGTGGCCCAACTTTTTTGACGACAACCTGCAATATTTTTAAATGTATTGGCCCAAATTTTATGTAACCAGAAACTCATCGTCTTCACCTTCTTCCTCCTCAAACAAATACGTTTCTAATAATGTCTCCAATTCTCATCTACTACTTCAGTCTTCCATTCCTCTTGCTCATAAACATCTTTCTTGCAACATTCAAGAGCCGTGAAACGGTTTTACTTACCCTTGCTTCTCAACTTATATAAACCCATATTTCGCTTCTACTCCCTTCCCAAAATTCACCAAAAACCAAGTAAGCTCATCAAGCAATGACAACCAAATCGGCTTAATCCACCAGCAAATCCAATTGCTAAGTTATGCAACGATGTATCCCTATCTTCGCGGTCCAACTTTCTCTTCCTTTCGCATATCCCCAAAAGTTTTGCAGCAGCGGAGAAATTCAAGGTGGCGTTTTTGAGGAAAGATTACAATAGCTGTAGTGATCTATTGTCGTCTTAAGGTATGTACTCTTTGAACCCTACTTCGATTCCATATTTTGTTTGATGAGGGAAACGATTGCTGGTTAGTGTCGAGAGGGTTTGAATTTTCAAAACCGAGATAATTTGTCTATCAATCTGTTGTGGATCTTTACTTTTGGATTGTTATTGTGGGTAGCACCTATCGGAGGTGGTTTCGATTGAAATTTTCTGATGTGTGTTGCTCGCTTTGCTCTTTCAGTTTAAATCAAACATAATAATTTAGAGATATGGCTAACTGAACCTGTCTCTCTCTTTTTTTGTGGTTCAGATTGAGTATCTGACATGTCACACATACCAAGTTTACATTGCGGTCTCAGCTGATGCACAAACGATTGTAACTGGAGCAGGAGATGAAAGCTTGAGATTTCCAAAGCTCAGGTAAAACCAATCTACTTTGCTTTCTGTAACACAGAACAAGGCACTGTGGTCGGGTGAGAATATCATGCCTGACTGATTTTTGAGTTATGTACTGGTCTGATTAATGTGATTTAAAAACAACAGGAGCTGGTTCAGCGGATTTGACAGGACAGCTTCGACGTTCTCATCGGCCCCGCTAGACACTCCCACCATCGACCACCAGGTTTGCTTCTGTTCCTAAAATTAACTTGAATAAGCTTTTATGTCTTGAGTCTTCAACTCTATATGAAGTTGAAGAGAAGAGGTTGATGTAGATGTTTAGAGTGGGATATATGAGGTACTATCGTTCTTTGCAGTGTTTTAAAATCTTCATGTAAATGTTAACATGTTCAACCGTTACTAGAGTCCTTAAATCCAATCTATGTTTCTGACCAGAATACTATTAGTGAGCTTGGTGAGGAGGCAGTGTTTCCCCGTGTACTGGAATGAAGATAATCGGTGTGTGCTTAGAGGCCAGAAAGATTGGCCGTGCAGTTGGAGATTGCATATCTTAAGAAGGTTAAATTGCAGGTGTAGGTGAGCTATGCGTATTTGTTATCAGCTGAATGATTGCATAGATAATATTTTCCTAAATTACTAATGTAGGATTTCATACTAGCTTAGCTTTACGGGGAAGATGATACTTAGAATCTTGGCTTAATGTTAATCCCTCTTTTTCATGAGCAAAGAACATTTTGTAGGCTGACACAATGCTAAAATAAAAAATCAACATTTATATGATTATGATCGTAAGATAACAGTTTTTCATTTTTTCCAAGTTGAGGAAAAAAAAACAGAGTATTAATTAACTACATAGCCTTGAAAAGAAACATATTTAGACTAATGTTTGAAAACCAAACGTAATAGTTTATCTAACAGATATAATCTTTGAGCTTTTAAAACTTTTGTTTGTCCAAATAAGTTCAAATAAATCTATCTACAGTTATTTATGAAGTGGTTTGGTTTATGTGTCAGTTTTTCCATAGTTTTAGGTTTTTTTTTTCTTATTTGTCAATGTTTTCAATAATTTTAATAATAGTCTTATTTATTTATTATGTCTTAATTTAATAATTTTAATTATGCGTTATTTTAAGCTTATCTGTTAAATATGGTTAATATTTATTCTACTTATATATGATTAAAAACGAATTTTATTTTACTATATTTATATGTTATATTAGATATAATTTAAGATAACAAATTGTCAAATTCTATTTTGAAAAGTAAGATAATTATTAGATATATCAGGTTATTATCTGAAAATAATAATTTCTATTATAAAATCTCACGTTAAAAGTTAGAGTAGTTAATATTAATATTACCTTAATTAATTTTAATATTTAATTTATTTATAGTTAAAACGAATTTCATATTACTTATATTAGATTTATCTGTTATATTATATAATAATTATAATTTAATATGATAAATTCTCAAAAGTACATTTGAAAAGTAAGATAATTCTTAGATGTGCTGTGTTATTATCCGAAAATAATATTTTTGAATTCAAAATTACAAAAATTAAGTTATAACACATTTTATTGTTAAATAATAATCAAGCAAAACATTTGTATTTAGAAACATAAACAATAGTTTATCATGCTGATTTTTTGAATTAATAATATATAAACTAATAAATACTTATAAGAAAATTATGTCCGCACGTGCGGGCAAACAACTTAGTATCAAATCATTATTAAAAATTTATAGAAGAAAATTAATTTAATATCTACGTTAATTCCTTAAAATTTAGCATAATATATTTTTATCAAAACTTCTATAAATAAGACTTCCTTATATATAAAACTGAAATTTAGAGAAATTTTGGAAATCATGTAAAATTTTCAACTAGCCAAAAAAGATGATGTATTAAAAATAGAAAATTAATATCAATGTAAACATACCAAAATCAATATAACAATATACATAGGAAAATAGAACTATTTTTAAAAGAATCTAACAAAAAAATACATCATAATTAGAAGAAACTACCAATCTTTTTTTATAATAAGAAACTACCAAATACAAAAAAAAAAACTCAATTGCCGAACTGAAAATAACAATAACTAAACAATGAAGAAAGACAAGAGAAAACATTTGGATATGAAAAAAGTGAAGACAACAATAACTAAAAACTAGATCTTGACACGCACGCCCGTGCGAATATTTTCTTAACTTTTATATTGTCCAGAAGTTTATTTTATATAATTGCATATATATATTAAGAACTTACCAATACTTAATTATTCTTTTAATATGTATTTTTAAACAAAAAATTTTATAAGAGAGATAAACAATAATTTTATTTTGTTTTCAAATGAAAAACCATTAGCCCATTATATATATATATATATATA